>PVHP010042115.1:0-15119 GCA_004024765.1 Zapus hudsonius
TGTTTAGGATTTTTGCATCCAATATCATCAAGGATATGGGTCTGTACCTTTATTTTCTTGTTACATACTTGCTGGGTTTGGGAATTAGGGCGATGGTAGCTTCATAGAAGGAGTTTGGGAGCCTACCCTCTTTTTCTTTGTCCCTGACAAGCTTCAAAAAGAGAGGTTTCAGTTCTATGATGGAGGTTTGGTAGAATTCGACTATGCAACCATCTGGACCTGGGGTTTTCCATTTGGGGAGGTTCATGATTACCGATTCAATCTCTGTGATTGTTATCAGGTTGTTTAGGATCTTTATCTGCTCTGGACTGAGCTTTGCTAATTGGTAGGTATCGAGGAATTTATCCATTTCTTCCAGGTTCTCTAATTTTGCGGAGTAGAGGTTCTGGAAATATGACCTGATGATACTTCCAATCTCTTTGGGATCTGTTGTGATCTCACCCTAGTCATTTTGTATTTTGTTAATTTGTGCCTTCTGTGTTTTTTGTTTGATTTAATTGGTCAGGGGTTTGTCAATCTTCTTGACTTTATCAAAAAACCGACTCTTTGTTTTGTCTATTTTTTAATTGTTTTCTTTGTTTCTGCATCATTAATCTCTGCTCTGATCTTAATTATTTCCTTGTTTCTCTAGCTCCTAAGGTTGGATTTTTCCATCTATTCAAATGACCTTAGGCAGGAGGATAGCTCATTGATTTGAGTCCTCTCTGTCTTCATTATGAAGGCATTTGTGCAATGCATTTTCCCCTTAGGACTGCCTTCATTGTGTCCCACATGTTCTGAAAGATTGTGTCCTCATTATCATTTGTTTCTATGAAATTCTGGATTTTCTGTCTGTTTAATTCTTGTTTGACCCATTCATTGTTCAGGAGTGAGTTGTTCAGTCACCAATATCTGTTGAAATTTTTGGATCCTCTCCCATTTTTAATTTCTAGCTTTAATGCATTGTCATCTGATATAATGCAGGGGATTACACTGATCATCCTAAATTTGTTGAGGGATGATTTATGGCCCAGTACATGGTCAATTTTGGAAAAGATTCCATGTGGTGCTCAGAAGAATGTGTAATCTGTGTCCTTGGGATGGAATGGTCTATAAATATCTGTCATCCCAAGTTTGTCTGTGGTGCTATTTAGCTGCTTTATTTCCCTACTTGTCTTTTGTTTGGATGATCTGTCTAGTGATGACAGTGGAGTGTTAAAGTCTCCTACTATGATGGTGTTGGCATCTATATCTGCTTTGCTTTTGAGTAATTTATGCCTAATGAACTGAGGGGCCCTTGCATTTGGTGCATACATATTTACTATAGTGATGTCTTCTTGTTGTATTTTTCCCTTGTCGAGTTGGAAGTGGCCATCATCGTCCTTTTTTGTTGATTTCGGTTCAAAGTCTATGTTGTCATATATTAGAGTAGCTACACCCGCTTTTTTTATTATTCCCACATGCCTGGAAAATTGTTTTCCACCCTTTTACTCTCAGGAGGTTACTGTCTTTAGCAATAAGTTGTGTTTCTTGAAGGCGACAGATGGAAGGGTCCATTTTCCTGATACGACCTGTGATCCTATGTCTTTTTATAGGAGATTTGAGTCTATTTACATTCAAAGTTATAACTGTGAGGTTTGCTTTAAACCCTGCCATGTTGGAGAGAATATGGAGGTTGGTATCTGAGCTGTTGTTGTTATCTCTTTGGTGTTACCTTGCTTGTTCTCTGTTCCTTTCCTGAGGTCGGATATTTGTCTCCTCTACATGTGATATCTTGTGAAATATCTTCTGAAGGCTTTGCTTTGTGTTCAAGTAACTGTAGAGATGGTTAATTTCATGGGATACTTTCATTTCTCCATCTATTATGATGGATAACTTTGCTGGGTACAGTAGTCTAGGTTGGAATCCGTACTTTTTTAGGCCTAGGATCTCTTTGTCTCAAGCTCTTCTGGCTTTTAATGTTTCTATGGAGAAGTGTGATGTGATTCTGAGAGGTTTTCCTTTATAGGTGAGTTTCCTTTCTCTCGTTGCTCACAGGACTCTCTTTATCCTCAATGCTTGGCATTGTATCTAAGATATGTCTTGGGGTGTTCCTCCTTTTGTCCAATTTGTTTGGAGTCCTCCATATCTCTTTTAGATGTACTGGACTATCTCTTGCCAAGTATGGAAAGTTTTCTTGAATAATTATGTTGAAAATATTTTCTTTGCCCCTCGTGTGGTTTTCTTCTCCTTCTGGGATCCCCATGATCCTGAGATTAGGTCTTTTTATGGTATCCCACATTACCCTTGAGTCTTGTTCACTTGCTCTTTTCAATTTTGTCAAGGTTCTGATTTCTCTTGAATTCTCCTCTTTTCTGTCTTCCATGTCTGAGGTTCTGTTTTCCAAGTGGTTAATCCTGTTTTTAAGAGATTCTAGGGATGTTCTTATTATTTCAATGTGGTTTTTGTTTTCTGCAACTTCTTTCTGGGTTGCTTCTATCATCCTGTTGAGATGTGATTTCATTTCCTAGTTTGATTTTATTACTTCTTCCTGACAGTCATTCTTATATTTGCAGATGTCTTCAGTTAATTTGGAAAGCTCTTTTTGATACCTTCACTTTGCTGGCTTGCCTTTAGTTCTGATATGTTTCTTCTACAGTCCATTTGGTTCTCCTCTATTATATTAAGCCTGGTGGCAAAGCTAATGAGCTGGCTTTGTACCCTTTCAATATGTTGGTCCATCTTTTCTTGCATGACTAACAACAATAAGTTCTCCTTAGGATCTGTGCCAGTATGATTGGGGTTTACTGTTGTGTCATCCTGGTCCTGCCTCTGCTCTCTCTCTTAGCGGTATTATTGTTGTCATTTGGCATGGTTTCCTCAGCTGGTGTAATATTCTTGCATTGAGTTCTGCCCAATTCAATTCCACTTGAGGAGGTTGGAGGAATGCCTTTGAGATATCTGTAGGGGTCGGCAGGTGTGGGGGAATGGGGCTGTAGGGGTCAGCAGTCTTAGGGGACGGCAGGGGGCAGTGGGCACTGGTGCGGGTTCAGGGGTCAGGGCTGTGGGTGTTGGTGATCGTGTGGGTGTAGCAGACCCCCAGGGGTCACGGGTACAGGGGGTGGAGCCACTGTAGTGGGCAGGGTCTTGGAGTAGGCCTACAGGGGTCAGCGTGTCCAAGGGATGGAGTTGCCAGAGGTAGGGATAGAAGGGGTAAGGCCACTGAGATCCCTGTTACTGGAGTTGCTGGGTTCTCTGGGTACAGAGAGAGGGGCTGATGGGGTCCTCAGGAGCAGAAATGGAGTGGGGAAGAGACGTTGGAGACCGGAGGCCGGGGGGGAGGGTCTACGTGGGAGCCCCCATCCCAGTGTCCCAGTGAAAGAGAAAGAAAAGAAAAAAAACAAGGAAACAAACTAGTGAGGGGGGGGGGTCTGAGGAGGGGCTACATGGGAGCCTCCATCCCTGTGTGCCAGCCAAAGAGAAAGAAAAGAAACAAAACAAGTAAACAAAGAAACAGACTAGCAAGGGGAGGGCGGAGCAGAAGCGCTGGAGGAGGGGAGGGGCTATGTATAGTCGGCGATGGAAAAAAAATAATAATAGAAAAATAAAATAAAGTAAAAGGAAAAAAAGTTGAAAAATAAAGAAGCAAAAGGGCTTGGGAGGGACGGGAAAGACAGAGGGTGGGAGGGTCGAGGAAGAAATCCAAGGGAAGCCAGCTGAAACTCAAGTGAAATATCGGGCGGCCGGCAGGCTGAAGCCACTGGCTTCTGAGGACTCACTGCCTCTGGTGAGTGCTGGTCCTCGATGGTGGCTTCCAGTCATGAGGATGCTGTGGGAGGTGTCTGGAGCTCAGAGCGTGGCCGCAACTTGTGTCCACAACCCTGATTCCCGCTGAAAACCCTGACCCTTGTTTCCCGAGGGACACGGGCATATCTGCTAGTCAGCTATCTTGAACCTCTCTCCTACAGCATTATCTTTTAAGGTAGCTACTCCTTCACATGGTTATTAGTGTGAAAGCCTTAGTTGCTGAATATTGGCAATTGGTGTCAGCTTCCTGTCATATGAGCCTTTCAGACCTTTTAGAATGTCTTTATGATGTGAGTCTGCTTCCCTTGGAGGAGATCCAAGACAGAGACCAACAAAGAAATGAAAATTCCTTTCACTATCTAATATTGGAAATGGCATGCTGTCATTTTCACAGCATGCTGCTTGTTAAAGCATAGTCCATATTCATTGGGAAGGCAATTAGGCTTTACTTGTTTCTTTGTTGGTTTGTATGTTTTGAGTTAAGGTCTCCCTATATAGCAAAGGCTGGCTTCAAACTTCTGATCCTCCTGCCTCAGCATCCCAATGCTGGCATTACAAGAGTGTGCCACTGCGCTTTGATAGGCTCCACCTTTTGAAAAGGGTAATATGAAAAAAGAATTTAGATGAACAATAAAACTGCTGTACTCCTGCTGTCAACATATCATTTAGGCCTCCTCCCCTTCTGTCAGCAAACCATCCTCTTTCAAGAAAAAAAAATGTCTATGAGGATAGTTTACTGCCAACTATCTTGGGAGCACTGGGAAATAGTTCACAGTGTTTGAGGGGATCTCTTGAATTATTGCTCAGTCCAGGATTCTAGGAACCATTGTTTATAGTTTAATTAATAGGGATTATACGCTTTATTCAGTGGGATTTTTAAGAGACTGGGAAATGCTAGTAACAAAGCAGTGGTGTTAGGAGAAACCAAAATGGCTTTTATTCTCTATTTCCCAATCTCCTCACTACATTCAGTATATGCTTAGAATTGTATCTTCTTGTGAGTTGCTTTTCTGTATTTCTATTTATGTATTATTCTGTGTTTTTGTATGTATGCCATTTTTATTCCTTTTTTAATTACCTTTTCAATTTTCTCAGTGGTGTTTTAGTGGTTGCCATGAGTATTTATAATAAGCCCTTTAGTTAATAACTACCTAATTTGAATTAATACCTCATAAGCTTCAATAATATATAGAGCTCTGCTTCTGTACAGCCATTTCTCCCCCTTATCTTGTTGCCTTAATTTCCATCTCTAAGCATTTTATGCCTAACATAGATTTATGATTACTATTGTAGGCATTTTTTTTAAATATTGCAAGCAAGTGCCTTTAACTGGTCAACCATCTCTCCAGCCCCTTTTTTATTTTTGATAGCAGCTTGAGAGGAATTGTTCATAGCTCTTTAAACATTTGGTCGAATTAATTTAGCAGTGAACTTAGATTTTTTTTTAAATATTTTATTCATTTTCAAGCAGAGAGAGAGATAGAGATAGAGAGAGAGAGAGAGAGAGAGAGAGAGAGAGAGAGAGAGAGAGAGAGAGAGAGAACCAGGGCCACCACCCTGTGGGTCTGGCCCATGTGGGTCCTGGGGAATTGAACCCAGGGCCTTAGGCACTGGAGGCAAGTGCCTTAACCGCTGAGCCATCTCTCCAGCCCGAACTTAGATTTTTTGATGGATTTTTTATTGCTAATTCTTATATCCTTATTTACTATTTGTGTGTTCATATTTTCTATTTCTTTATATTTTAATTTTGCCATGTTGTTTTTGTCCAGGTAGTTATCCACCGTACATAGGTTCTCTAATTTGCTGAAGGATAGTGGTTTATGCTATTCTCTCATGATCCTTTGAGAGTTTACAGCATTCATTGCAATGTCTGTTTTTTATCTGTATTTTTTGAGACATTGTCACATGAGTCCCAGTTTGTCCTATCACTCACACTATAGCAAGGATGACGACCTTGAACTCCTGATTCTCCTGCCTCAACCTACATAGTGCTGAAATTACCACATGCCCATATTTCTCTCTAATTTTTTGAGTCATCTCTATAAAATACTACCTATACTTCCATTGACTTTGCCCTCTTGAAAAGTAACCTCTGTTTTTTGACCTATATTGCTTTATAAGTCTCTAATTTACTTTTTCTCTGTTCTTTATTCTTTTCTTCTTGAGTTTATTCTGCTCTTGTTTCCTAGTTTCTCTAGGTGCAATTTTATATTGTTTATTTGAGACGTTTTGACATTTTGACAGGGCGCTTATCACTATAAATTACTATATACTTATTGTTATAAATTCCCTCTTACAACTGCGTTTGCAGTGGTCCATAGGTTTTTGGTATGTTATGCTTCCATTTTCATTTGCTGTAGGAAGTTTAAAATTTCTGTACTGATTCTTTGATTACTCAGGAATGTACTGTTCAATTTTTTTTGTTTTTGTTTTTCAAGGTAGGGTCTCACACTAGCCTAGGCTGACCTGGAATCCATTACGTAGTTTCAGGGTGATCTTGAACTCAAAGTGATCCTCCTACCTTTGCCTTCCATGTGCTGAGATTAAAGACATGTGCCACTATGCTTCACTATACTGTTTAATTTTAATGGATTTGTATAATTTCAGAAGTCTTTCCTTTCATTGATTTCTAGATTTCTATCTTGGTGGTCAGAAAAAAAATAGTTGGAATAATTTTTATCTTCTTAAAATTGTTGAGATATGTTTTGTGACTCAACATATGATTTCTCTTGGATAACGCCCTAATTTTAAGATAGAAATTACTATGAATTAGTGAGGTTTGTGAATCTACACTCTCTATACTCAAATTCTATCTCAATTGTTGATCATCTCAGTGGCTTGTGGCAAATAAATTGTCTATGCTTCAGTTTCTTCAATATAGATTATAGGTATAACACTGGCACAGACTCCATCGTGTTCTTGAAGACTAGATGGACCAGTAAATGAAAAACATTAATATTTGTGCCTGGCAGATAGTAACCATTTTAAAAGGTTGACAACTACTATTATTATAAAACTAAGTTGAAAAATATACATTTTTTTCTCAACAAGATTTTCATGTTTATACTTCATTATCACCTTCCTTTACACACTTCTTTATTCTGGTGGACTCTTGTGAATGGCTTCCCCATCATGCCTCTTTCTGACAACTTCCTCAAGTCCCCTTGATCTCAAATAGGATGAAGATATCATTTCTTTCTGTGTCATCTCCATCTGCTCACACCAGTCCATTTCCATGCAAAACAACCCTGCACCAGTTCTCTGGACACAGGCAAGTAGAACACAGCAAGTCTCTCACACAAACCACTTCTGGCATAGTACTCACAAAGTTCTTTTTCACCCTCATAATCCAAACCTCACAGTCCATAATCCTTACATCATTTAGTTCTTTCCAACTCAGACCAGAATAGCCTATCAAGCTCTGCCTACAGCACTGCAAGGTACATCTTAGGCCAAGATTTCAAATCCTTCCACATTCCTCCTGCAAATAAGTTATAAATGGTCAAAAGCCACAGAACCAAGGTTCTAGCACCTACAACAGATCCCATTCTCTGGTACCAAAATATTGTAGTTAACTTTTCTCAATGATTCAGAAAAGAAGTAAACCAAAAGCTGCTTGAGGGGAGGAAAGGGTTTATTTTGGCTTATGGACTCAAGGGGAAGCTCCCTGAAGGCAGGGAAAATGATGGCATGAGCAGATGGGTTGTATATTTTTTTGATTGCCTGGCCAACATCAGGTGGACAACAGCAGTAGGACAGTGTGCCAAATACTGGCAAGGGGAAGCTGGCTATGACCCACATAAGCCCACACCCAATAACACAGCTCCAAGTTTCCAATAACCAAACTGCCATGAGCTGGGGAGTAAGCATTCAGAACTCATTCGTTTGTGGGGGACACATGAATCAAACCCACCACAGACATGAATTGGCTAACTGTTGTCTCATTGTGCTACATATGAAGGATGATTTTGAGGGGACTCCCACAGTCCATTTTATTACCCCAATGTTTTGTGTATGCTATTGCTGCTAATAGTCTTTTCTTAAGAGGTCACATCAGTCCAAACAGTAAATTAAGTGTGTCACTATTATCTTTTAATAGATTTCTTATTTAGGGAAGTTTTTAATTTAAACCAAAATTGAGTGAAAGATAAAGACATTTCCTATATTGCCATATGTACAGAACCTGTTCAGTGGTCAACATCCTTTACCAAAGTAGTGCATTTTTTATAGCTGATTATCTGAAACTACCACATCATCTTCCCCCAAAGCCTTCAGTTCACATCAAGTTACATTCTTAGTATTGCACATTATATGGGTTTAAGCAAATACATGACATATTCATCATGATAGTATTGTGCAGTGAAGTTTGAATCTCATAAATATTCTTCATTTTTTGCCAATGGGATTGTTTTTTAGACACACAATGTAAATCTTTTGAATCTGTTAAAAGTTTATAGTTAGTAACTATTCTGAGAATAAACCTTATAAATAACTGTATAATGATGATCACAAAGAGACTGAGAACCAGCTAATTCATTAAAGTGCTTTGCCTTACAAAAGAAGAGAGTGAAGGTCAGTTGCTCAAGTGATGACAGTGGTCACAGGGGTGAGTGACTATAGGGAGGATTGACTTTCAGCTCAGTCATAAAGCCTTCAGACAGTTGCTGAGCTTCTTCTGCTTTGTAGGCCCAAAATTCAACGTGATGTGAAAACGACTGCCTGCTTCCAAGATTGGTAGAGTGTGGGAGAAACTTATGAGTAAAGCATCACTTATAGTTTTACAGCCACAATTCAGGGGAATTGATTAGACTTGGGGTCCATGAAGATTGAAATATGTAAATTGGGATACAAGCATATAATATTGATATTCAGTATTAAACTATCTAAAACTGGCATCAGAGGGATCTCCGATTATTCTACTCCAAGAACCTGATCCAGAAATAGAACATTCTGGTGGTAATGATAAATAATGGTATTAGTTGACTTATTGTTAAGGTATCAATGCATATCTTAAATGTATTTCATGTAATTCCCCCAGTGTATCCCTGAATGAAGAAGAGTATATATACCAAACCTCTGGAAGAATTTACCTGAAATTAATTTGGAAGTAAGTAAGGTAAAACGACAGTGAATTTTAGCCTTTTGATTATTATTTTCTTTGAGGTATTAGAGAGCATCTCATTGCTCATATGCATACTGTCCACCTTATGGAGCAAAATTTTGTCCATTGGACAAGTGAAATATATACTATCAGTAAAATCAACTGATCTTCTTCCCATGACTGCTTTGTATTCTAATGGGCCTTTAACACCCACAGCCTTTGAACCCACACTCATCTGATGCAACTTTCTCCCCTCTTGTCATAACCAATTGATTTGGATTAGATGCTTTGATCCTGATTCTATGAAGCAGGGCTAACCAATCAGATTTTCTTTATGGAGGATTCAGTTATTACCACTAAATTTCATGATCCCTGACATCTACAACCTTATTATGGTTTCATAATGGGCAAGGAATATGTTTCACCCTGGCCTTTGGGCTTGAAGTGTTGCCTGCATTAATGGCATGCAGGTGCAAATGTCAATGAGTCTGGGCTTAAGAGGTTCTGTGGAATTCTGTTCATTTCCTTGTGGCTGTCTGTGATGGTTAAGTTTGTCAATTTGAGCTAATCCATAATAATCTTGGGTGGATCCCTGAGTTTGCCTGCAGAAAGGATTGACAAATTCCTTTTGGGATTTTGGAGAAGACTTGTGATGGTTAAATTTGTCAATTTGAGCTAATCCATAGTAATTCTGGGTGGGCCTTCCTGAAGGAGACTAATATAAGGAAGCTTAAGGGGAAGGAGACGCTTTTCCTTCCTCCCCTGGCTGCTGGTGCTTGCTCGTGACTTGCACTTGCATCTTGCTCTCCTCCCCTTCCTGGACATTGGAATCCAGTTTCCTTGGCCTCACATTATGGACTGAAGAGCAGCCGCTCCCCAGGGATTCATCAGGCCTTCTGAGCTGGATCAGGACTGCTGAGACATCCATCTACGTGGATTGAACAGCTACTGGTTCCTTACCTGTGGGCCTACAGACTGCTACTATTGGACTGTCGTAAACTATCCCAATAAATTCCTTTTTTTATATCCATTCTATCAACTCTGTTTCTTCTAGAGAACCCTGATTAATACACTGTCTTATCTCATTATTAAAACTACTGGATGACTTCTGCCCCTCTAGTCTGAGTTGTGCAACATACACACATGGAGCCTAGTGGTCCAGCTGAGCCACTTTATGTTAGATAACTCCTATCTGATTAGACATCTGTAGAGATCAGTGATTTGTATTTTGCCTCTGATGTTTGCAACTAACTTGTATACACACTAGAGATCATGGTCAGTGAATGGTGCCTTCTTCAGCTGAAAGCTTTGGTAATCTTTATGGGTTGGTCTTCAATTTTGGGTTACTAAGGGAAGCAAGTTTATAAAGAGAGGGAGAGAGTGGAACATACAAGTGACAAAGATAATCACTATAGCTTCCAGCTGTACTCTTTGTCTTTTATAAGGCCTAAAACTATGGAAGTAGGTAACGGGATCCCAGTCACTTGACAGAGTTTCCCAGATGACATTTCCATCTGTGGAAAGTGAGGTTACTGTTGTGCTCTATTGAGGAAACTGAGACACCATTGTGGATCCTTGAAATTAGAGAGTAGTTAGGAGTAGTAACAAGCAGAAAAGCCACAGTGTGTTCTCTGCAAATTTCCTTGAATCTGACTTACCTGAAAACAAAAATGGTTTCAGTTTTCTGTGGGAGAATATGTTCAGTCTAAAAGTCTAGGGAGTGCCTGGGCCTGAAGTGAGGATCACAAGTTTCTAGAAATGAGTAAAGGAGATAAAAGGAGCAGCTATTATTTCTCCTATCCAGTTCCCTTTCTCACATTTCCATTGAAAATGCTCCTGTCAGAAATATATTGCCCTGTTTAACTCCCTGTCCTACTTAAGTGATATTGTGCTTCATTTCAGACTTAGCAGTGTCAACATTAATACCACATCACCAAGTCTTTTGTTTCTCCACATCACAAAGTACTCTAAATGATAGAGTACTCTTGCCTGACATGTGCATGAGACCTTGCAAACAAAAAACCCATCTTAGCTTCAGTGACTGCTAGGGCCCCATTCAAGAAAACCATAGTCTTTTTCTGAGAGCTTTCTTTCCATAGTTTAAGTAAAGATAATAATTTTTGTTTTGATGACTGAGTTGGCAGGGTCTGGGGGTAGAACTGCTAGCTACTTTGATGTTAGCAGATGAGAACCTATATTAGTCAGGGTTCTCTAGAGGAAATCAAGTTGATAAAATGGATTGTAGTAAAAGGGAATTTATTGGGGTAGCTTGACAGTCCATGAATAGCAGTCTGCAGGCCCACAGGTGAAGAAACCACGTGGCTGGAGACCTCAGCAGTCCCAATCCAGCACTGAAGGCCTGGAGAGCAGCTGCTCTTCAGTCCATGATGTGAGGCCAAGGAAACTGGGTTCCAATGTACAGTAAGGATAGGAGATCAGGATGCAAGAGCAAGTCATAAACCAACACCAGCAGCCAGAGGGGGAGGAAAAAGAGATGCAATTCCCTCCCCCCAAGCTTCCTTGTATCCAGTCCCCTTCTGGAAGGCCCACCCACTTGGGGGAAGGGAAACTCTGGAGGAGGGACCTCCTCCTTTTGTCAGTCCTTTCTGCAGGCAAGCTCAGAAACCTGCCCAAGATTACTGTAGACTATTATACAGGTCAGGTTGACAATAAACTTAACCATCACAGAAACTGAGAATGAATTCTGGAGAGGCAAGTGCTGTGAAGAGGTAAAAAGACATGCAGGAGGGAAGGAGAGAAGGAGGAAGAGAAAGATGAAAATATCACCTAAATGCCTAGTTGTAGCTTTGCTAATGTTAACTTTACCTCCTTGATTTGTCAGTTTCATGTCTGTCTTTCTGTTGACTTAAGTTTTGACCACCTCTAGCTAACAGCCTTGACTAATCTGAAAAGGCCATTGAGGGAGACAGAGAAGGTATTGTGGGTACTGGGGCTGCATTATTGACAAAACTTATTAAACTGTATGAGAGAAATGTTCCATTTCCTCTGAAGACTGGAAGAAAATGGTAAAAATTATAAAGAGAAAAAAGCAAAATTATTCAGGTCTAATTCAGTTTACATTCTAATTAATAGGTAAAGTTTGATTTAAGGCTTGCTTGCAAAACTTGATATACTTTTGTAACATCAGTAGAATGGGTACTAGTTGAACTACACAGTCTGGTTCAAATCACAGCATCATCACTTACTATGTGGTAGCTTCATCTGCAAAACAGGGGAGATAGCTCAGTTTATAAAAGTTTGTTGTGTCATCAAGAAAACTTGAGTTTGGATCCTCAGCTCCCACTTAAAATGTCAAGGTGGTTATGTGTACCTGTAATCCTGGCACTGGTGAGGAAGAGACTTGGAAACTTTAGCATTCATTTGTTAACTAGACTAGCCAATTCATGAGCTCCAAATTCAGGGAGAGATACTGTCTCAAAGAATAAATTGGAGAATGTTGTAATAATCTTTCTCATTGCTGCTCAGAAAAGAACCCATTCAAAAGATTCTTGTGGAGGAATGGGCTTATTTTGGTTTATGGACTTGAAGGAAAACTCCATAATGGCAGGGAAAATGACGGCGTGAGCACAGGGGTGGACATCACCTCCTGGTCAACATCAGGTGGATAACAGCAGCAGGAGAGTGTGCAAAGGGAAAGCTGGCTATAACCTGCATAAGCCCGCCCTCAACAACACAGCTCCAATAAGGTTCCAATACCCAAAATGCCATCACTGGGGAATGAGCATTCAGAACACATTCATTTGTGAGGGACACCTGGGTCAAACCATCACAGTCCACACCTGCACCCCATAAACTAATAATCACAAACAATATAAAATACAATTCACTCAGTTCAACTCAAGAAGTCTCCACAGTTTTTAATCGGTCTTGATGATATTCAAACATCCCCATAATCTAAGGTCTTTCAACCTAGCTATAATACAAAAACCAAAACAAAACCATAATGGCACAGAAAATTCATACTGCAAAAGACGGCAATGAGCATAGCAAAACCAGATTGAAACAACAAAAGATTTAAAACAAATAGGGAAAACATCAAACACTTACTCTAAGTCCAATAATTCATTCTGGAGTTCCATATCTGCCCCTCCAGCTACTCACAGTCTGGAAAAACTTCATCTTGTGCTGGCAGCTCTCCTTGGCAGCCATACCATATCCCTGACATCTCCCTTGGATCTTCACTAAGACCCATGGTTCATCCTTATGGCTCCATAGGCCTCCACACAAGTAATCTACCTTGCTTCATACTGCCAATGGCCATTTTCAAAAATAAAACCATGTTTCAAATCCAATGACCCTCTTTTTCTGCTTTTGTTATACTCCATAGTGCCAGGTGAGCCACCAATTTGTTAATCTAGGGGGAAACAAAGCCAACTTTGAAGAGCTGGAAACTTCCTTCAGCATTCAGGCCCCCTATTTCAAGAGTCCACATTCTTCCTGCTGTCCAAATGCAAGTGGAATCTCGATGATTGTTGTCTCTCAAACAATTGCATCTATATAGGTAGCAGTTTCAGCCCAGAGATTTTATTTCTTTCTGTGCCATCTCGATCTGCACACACTAGTCCATTGCTATGCAATGCAAGCCTGCACAAGTTCTCAGGACACAGGCAGGCAGAACTCAGCAAGCCTTTCTCACAAACTGCTTTTAGACCAGTCCTGGAAAAGTTCCTTCTCACACTTGTAAACCAAACCTCACAGTCCACAGTCCTTACTGCATTCAGGTCTTTCAACTCTGACCAGAATGGTCCATCAAACTGTACTTACAGCACTGCAAGGTGGCTCTTAGGTGGAGGTTTCCAATCCTTCCACATCCCTCCTGCAAATCAGTTGCAAATGGCCAAAGCCACAGAATCAGGGTTCTAGCAGCTATGACACATCTCACTCTCTGGTGCCAAAACTGTTGTAGATAACATTCTCATTGCTGCATAGAAAAGAACCCAACCAAAAGCAGCTTGTGGAGGAATGGGTTTATTTTGGTTTATGGACTCAAGGGGAAGTCCCATGATACTGGGGAAAATGGTGGCATGAGCAGAGGGATGAACATCATCTCCTGGCCAACATCAGGTGGACAACGGCAGAAGGAGAGTATGCAAACACTGGCAAGGGGAAGCTGGGTATAATCCCCATAAGCTGGCACTCAACAACACAGATTTAACAAGGTTCCAATACACAAACTGCCATTAGCAGTGGATCGAGCATTCAGAACACATTCATTTGTGGGGGACACCTGGATAAAACCATCAGAGCAAGTTACTGAAAAAGGCATTCAGTATACACAGACATGTGCATCCATGTGAGCCCATATACCAATAAACATGAGCATGCATAAAGTAAATAAATAAACTAATATTAAAATAGTGCCTAACTCATAAACTTGTTCAAAACAAATATCAAACAAGAGGGCTGGAGATATGATTCAGTGGTTAAGGTATCTGCCAGAAAAGCCTGATGGTCTGGGTTCAATTCCCTAGTACTCACATAAAGCCTGATGCACAAGGTGGCACATGTGTCTAGAATTCGCTGGCAATGGCAAGAGACCCTGGTGCACCTATTCTGTCTCTACCTCTGTCTCTCTCTCTCTCTCTCTCTGTCTCCTCTCTTTCTGCCTCTTTCTCTGTCTTCCTCTTTCTCTCTCAAAATAAATAAGTAAATATTTTTTTAGAAATCAAATGAGCCTGGCATGGTGGTGCACGCCTTTAGTCCCAGCACTCAGGATGCAGATATAGGAGGATTGCTGTGAGTTAAAGGCCACCCTGAGACTACATAGTGAATTCTAGGTCAGCCTGGGCTAGAGCAAGAACGTATTTCAAAAAAACAGTCAGCAAAAACACAGTTCTCAAAGTCAATAAATCCCCTTCAAACTGGGAGATGATTTTCGCCAGCTACAACTCAGACAGAGGCCTAATTTCCAAAACCTACAGAGAACTCAAAAAAATTAAAAACAAAAACCCAAATTGCCCCCTCACAAAATGGGGCACTGATTTCAACAGAGAATTCACAGAGGAGGAAACACAAATGGCTTTTTCTCACCAGAGAAAGTGCTCAGCATCCTTAAGCATCAGGGAAATGCAAATCAAAACCACAATGAGATACCATCTTACCCCTGTCAGAATGGCAATCATAAAGAAAACCAACAACAATCGTTGCTGGCGAGGATGCGGGGAAAAAGGAACCCTCATTCACTGCTGGTGGGATTGCAAACTTGTTCAACTGCTATGGAAAGCAGTGTGGA
>PVHP010042116.1:0-14779 GCA_004024765.1 Zapus hudsonius
GAATATCCTCCTCAAATATTTTTGGAAAGTAAAACTTGGTTCTAGTGGGTCTGGAACTCAAAGACAAAGACAAGAAGCCTTATCTCAGATTGTTGTTTTCATGGTTGTGAGTGATTCTCTCTGCAGAGTTACTGCTCTGGGTGGAACTTTCATCTTCCTGAATTCTAACCTGTTCATCAGGTGCACTGATGCCTCCATTTCCTAGAACAGCTCAGCTGAAGGCACCTTTCATCTTTCATTATCCTTCTAAATACTCTCCTCTTCTTCTGCATTCTCTCCCGACTTGGTTTTCTACTGACAGAACACATTAATACTTGATTCTTTCTCACTGAAGTATCATATTTTGATTATGAGCTGTACATGACCTGTGAAAAAAATGAACTAGGTCAGAATTTTATTGACTTTGGCCCAAGGCCATAACAAGACCTAGAGAGGGGAGGTAACCTTTAAATGAAGTTGGAAAGATCAAACAAGGACTATGTTTGAATAACTTCCTCAGTGCAAAAATAGGAAATATTTCAATGAATTTATTGTGTTATAAAACCTGTATGTCGTTGTAGCATTTTGGCTGGCATGTGTGCCATAATATGACATTAGTTTTAATTCTGAAGTGGTCAGAGAGTAAAATACAGTCAAATGTTATGTATATGTGGTTGCACAAACCTACTGTGATTCCCTTCTAGTTGCTAAGACAGACACCTGAGCAGAAGCAGGTGATGGGAGGAATGGGTTTATTTTGGCATACAGTCTCGAGGAGAAGCTCCATGGTGGCAGGGAAAAGATGGCGAAGCCTAGGCTGGACATCGAAGCAAGGCTCCACCTCCCAAATTGCCACCAGCTGGCGAGCAAGCACTCAGAGCACATGGGTTTATGGGTGACACCTCGTTCAAAACAGCACAGATATCTTTTCCAGTAATGGTCTACAAAAAAAAAAAACACATTAGTTTAATTATCCCAAGAAGTGGTTTTAGTTATTTCTAGATGCAAAAGGGAAGCAAATATAGTTGTACCTACTTATGCAACATGACTTCATAACTTCTCACCTAATCTTTACAATGACCCATGGGACAGAGAGGATTTCTTAACTCTATTTTCTAGATAAAGAAACAAAGGTTCAGAGATTCAACAACTCCCCCTCAGTCATACATTAGTAAATAGTAGTGTCAGAGTCAGGAAACAGGATGCTATAAGCTCACAGCCCAGGCAGCCCATTCATGGGCTATTTTAGAGAAAGAAATATGAAAGGTCTGATGCCAGATTACTGCTAATATGGGCTCAGCAGACCAAGAAATAAGCCTGTGTCTTGCCTTTAATTATGAAGTAGACATGATGTTTAAAAAAGATTGCTGTGAAAGCCTGGCTGAGTTGAAGAGAGGTGAGATCGATTGATCAAAGTGAAATTCTGTGTAGTCCTCCCATAACTCTTGAAAACTCTGGTTTCTATAAAAGCTTGCCTGTTGGGGACAGGGGGCAGGATATTCTATTCAAAGGTCCCATAACAAGAAGACTTGGCAGTGGGAAGAATAAACTTTGTTAGGCTCCTCTATTTGTCTGGCACTTGACGTCGACTGGCTCACTGAATTTTCACAACTACATTGGTGTTTTGGTATATCAAAAGGAGAAACCGAGCATCAGAGACGTGAGGCATCCTGGCTGACATCATTAAGTAATGAATCTAAAGTTTTAACATAGAGCTAATTGCAATGGCAGTGTTTGGTCCACAGTCTTATCAGTTGAGAGGACGAAAACTGACATCATCTAAGGCCATGCAAATCAGTCTTGAGTCCACACACCAATCACCTGAGATCATGCTATGATGCATGCCTGAGGGCAGAGCCTTAGATTCTGCACTTCTTTTGTAATATCTTATTTATTTGAGGAAAGGGAGAAAAAGGGAGAGGGACTGAGAGAGTATGGGTGCACCAAATTTCCTGCCACTGCAAACACACTCCAGATGCATACACCACTTTTTGCTTCTGGCTTTACATGGGTACTAGGGGATCAAACTGGGTCCATCAAGCTGTGCAAGCAAGCACCCTTTGCCATAGCCATCTCTCTAGCCCCCAGAGTCTACATTTCTAACAAGCTATGAGGGAATGCTAAAAACTGCTTACTCACAGTCTGGGGAGCTAAGAAGTCCAAAATCAAGGGGCTTGCATCTGGCGGAAGGCTCCTCGCTGATCCTTTAAATTCTTCCAGGTTCCACTCATCACTCAGCTGCAAAGCTACTTGCACATGTTGGGAATCTGTTATTGCAATGACTGACCTCTGGGTGCAAATGTCTTTTTTTTTTGTTAGTCTCACTCTCTCACTCTATCCCAGGCTGACCTGGAATTCACTATGAATTCTCAGGAGGGCCTCAAACTCACAGTGATCCTCAGACCTCTGCTTCCCTAGTGCTGGGATTTGCATTCCCACCAGCAGTGAATGAGGGTCCCTTTTCCCCTACATCCTCGCCAGCATCTTTTGTTGGTAGATTTTTTAATGATTGCCATTCTGACTGGACTTAGATGGAATCTCATTGTTGTTTTGATTTTTTTTCTCTGACGATTAATGACATTGAACATTTTCTCAAATGGGAATTGGCCATTTGTATTTCTTCCTCTGTGAATTCCCTGTTGTGTTCAGTTCCACAGTTTGTGAAAAGTCTGTTTGATAATTTTTTATTTAATTTTTTTATTTCTTTTATACATTCTAGATATTAGACCTCTATCCGTATTTGTGGCTGGCAAAGATTAACTCCCAGTTTGATGGTGGTCTATTGGCTTTGAGTATGGCATGCTTGTTTAAACAGAAGCTTTTTAGCTTGATGAGATTCCATTGGTTAAGTGATTGTTGCACCTCTTGGGCTATCAGAGGTTTGTTCAGGAAGTTTTTCCATATTCCTGTCTCATAGATAGTTCTCCCAATTTTTTCTTCCGGGGTTTTCAGAGTTTCAGGTCTTACATTGAGGTCTTTGATCCATTTGGAGTTGATTTTTGTACATGGTGAGAGAAGAGGGTCTAGTTTCATTTTCTTGCAAGTATTTATTTCTTAATCTAATGAAGTTGACAGTATTTCATTCAATGGTACAGCTGCCACTGAGGAAGCACATCGAGCCTTCACTTCAGTTTGGCACACATTTGTAAGCTGCTGGTCACAGAAAGGATTCTGTAGCAAGAGCAAGCAGCCACCCTTTCCAAGACACAAGTCTGGTTTCTCTCCTAGGACCCTGGTGGATGCAGACATCCTAAAGTGACCATGACCTCACCATCTAGGTCTCTGGGGGTCAGGAGTGCTTAGCAGGAACAGAGGGTGAAAATGTGGGAGGGTTTAAACAAAGATGTTCCAGTGGCCCACTTGGCCTTCCTTTCAGATACACCCCCTTGCATGTTACCTGCTCCCTTCCCCCCCCAGTATTTCAGACAGCCTCCTTCTCATAAGCTCTGAGTGACAATTGACCCTTCTCCATGTCTGCAATCTGGCTTCAAAGAATGCTATGCTATTTCAGTGGAAACCAACTTCACAGAAAATTGCTCTGGTTACCATTGGGGTCACTTAGGTGTTTGCATACTCTGCAATAATTGCTTTATTTCAGCAAGAAAAATACTTATTACCACATTTTTGCAGCTGACAGTGGCTTTGTGTAGAGAATGCATCTCATCAAAGGAAGAAGGGGTATGTTGATGGCACACACGTCAGCTAGTTTCAGGACTATTCTCTCCTACTTGCCATGACTCCTGTGAGCACCTCTTGAGCCCAGAGCATTCGGCTGGGAGGAGGTCTTGAGGACACTGTGTTCAGTCCACAGTGAATAGGGACAGTGAGAACCAGGCAATAAGCAGGCTGGGGACACACTCAGAGGCAGATGTGGGTAATGAGGTCTGATGGGGGAAACCACTTCAAATAAAGCTTCCTGTGCCTGATCGATATTGCCACAGTGAGTGGATTTTGCTGGTTCCAAAATAGGCATCTCTTTTTTCTTCTTCTCACATCCCTAATGCCCTCAGGTTTAAGATTTTAGCCTAGGAAGGGAGGTGGGGAAGAAAAGCGTGCAGCGCAGACATCCCCTAAATCTAATAAGATGTGCACGCTACCTTTTATCCATACAGTTCATGCAGCTTAAACAGTCCTGGGGCAGCTCAGAAGCCCCTTTCCTTTCCCATGTTTGAATCACTCACTCTGTTATCATGCTCAGCTCTCTTCTCATTAATCCCCCCCACACACAGCATCATCTCCTGCTCCTCCCTCTTCGATGACCTCTCTCCCCTGGTGACTGGTTTGAAGGTTCTCTTTCATTTTCTCCATAAGGAAATCTTTTTCGAGATAACTTTAACTAGCTGACCAATTCTTTTCAAACCCTGAATAAAGTTCTCTGTGAAAAGACAGGCAAGCGAGCACAGGCTGACCTGCATGAAGTCAGCAGCCTTCCCCGCATGAGCGCTGCATCTTCTCTGTGATTGCCTGGAAGCTGCCTCTCCAGACCTCAAGGTGGCCGGCTCAGGGCAGCATGGGGACAGTTTTTGCATCATGGGAACCAGCAGCTCATAATCACCGTACTTACTCCAAGTCAGGCCATGGACATAAGAGGTGGTTTCCACTTCCACAGAGCAAGAAAGAGCCCATTGTCCTCCAGCCCCAAGAACCCCAAAAGTCACATATAGCATGAAGACATTCAAGGATCCATGACTGAAGCCTTTGAACAATTTGGAATTGAAGCCACCTATGTGATGCCTACTTTTGTCCATATCCTGGTACTGGTTTTCTTTTTATGGGAAGCATAAATGACTATCAGAACTACAGATGAAGTATCTGGAATGATGACATTCCCTTGACCTTGGCTTGTTCTCTGCTTTGCTTCCCTACATGCTTGATTTGGATGTGCCAGAGCCCAAACCAGTCTTGCTTTGGCGATTATCTTTTCAGTCGTCTCCTTTTTGTTCTCAGGACTCTCTGTTCACTCAAACACTGTCCTGGTTCCAGAACTTGGGGGTGTCCCAGTTTAGCAATTCTCAAACCTCTTCCTTTTACCTTCCCTCCCAGTTCTGGCCACAAGATTCATCCATAGTTGATCACATAGCCTGAATGACCAGACTATATAGGGGAGTCCTGCCTGATCTTGAAAAATATTTAGTGTGGAAAGAGTCCACAAAATCCCAAGAGAAAAAATACAACTGCTCAATTCATGAATATAAATAATATACAAATATAGACCTGGTAAAAAATGACTCAAAGGAAAACCTACAAATGATTTAAGGTTGGTCCATTATAGATAAACAGGTGTGATGGTTAAGTTTTGTTGTCAACTTGACCTTTCAAGTAATCTTGGGTGGATCTCTGAGGAATTTTACAGGAAGGCAGTTTCTCAGTAGGGGGCAAGATGTAAGGAGCTAGAAGTAAACCTCCTTTCCTGTGTGGGCAGTGCAGGAAGGAAATTCCAGAGACTCAGGAAGCCATTAAGTCTGGGGAAGGGTTGCAAGACTCCACCCTAAGGCTATATAAAGGGGATGAAATTCTCTCCTAGGTGTGCCCCCTTGTCCCTCCTGCCTGTTTGCTGTTCTGTGTGTATGGTGTTGGTGATGGCTTTCTGTCTCTGCTTGGATTTGTGAAAGGGGAGAAGCCTTTTTTGCATTCTGGAACTTCCCCTGTATCTATAGCTACAAATAAATCCTTTCTTCCCATAAACTGTGCCTGGTTTGGAGATTCAACCCAGCAGTGTGTGGCTGACTGTGACACCAGGTCAATAGAGGTTAACAGTGATGGCTTTATAGTAGCTTCAGATATATTAATAAATTCAAGAGATATTTACATGAAATTCCTCCCTTGGCTATGTTGACCCATGGAGATCCTAATTTGATCCCAACTTTTCTATCTTTTCTCAAGCTTTTTAAATTTTCTTCCTATTTAACAGCCCTCCCTGATTCAGTCTTCTGTCCTTGTGATCTCTTCATTTCCCTCAGGTGACTCATCACCCCCTTGCACTTGAGTGATTACCCCCATTTGAATGACACCCACATCCTGATTTCCAGTCCTCCTGCCTTAATGAGGAACATAAGGAAGGTCTGCTTTCCAGTTTCCTAAGTATTCTCTAATCAGACTTTTTCAGAAGCAAAGCTACCATCTTCCCCTCAGTGTCCCCTCCTGTCTCCAGGAGGGACAGCTCCTCTGTGGAATCTTGTGTCTGCGTGTAGCAGCCCAGAAACTTGTTCCTTCTGGACACTGAAGCCCATGTGCTTTAGGAGCCAAGTCACCGGGGCATTCCTCAGCCCTCCTACCTGCAGCTCTTCCCCTCTTCAGTCCTCCAACTGTGTTCTCAGGCATACTCTCGCACTACTGGCACTATTTCACCAGAAATAGATTCCTGAAAAAATTAATTTCCATAAATTTCTAAGGCTGGGCTTATAGGCACATGGCTTTAGTCCCAGCACTCAGGAGGCAGAGGTAGGAGGACTGGCATGATTTTGAGGCCACCCTGAGACTATGTAGTGAATTCCAGGTCAGCCTGAGCTAGAGCGAAAATAATAACAGCAATAAATCAATACATTTCTAAAGCACTGTTGGAAATTCATTCAGCAGGTAGCTACTAGAATCTTCTGTGTGCTGGTGGCTAGGACAGACTCTCGGGATATCGGAATGAGCAATGCAAACAAAAGCCTACTTAATGGAACTATACAGACAATGAACATAATGCCATCAACCCTTTGTGCAGACATCTTCAAGCATCTCTCACACCCAAATAAAGTCCAAATTGCTCAGCATATTTGGGATAGTCTGAAATCAGGTGTCCAGTGTCCCCTGTAGCTCTCTATGAACCGCACCAATCCCCAGGCACTTTGCCTTCCAACCTTCTCCAGAGTGACTCCCTGATCCTCTAGTGGGTATAAAGAGTTTCCCCTTATATCAGCTAAAGAGGACACCTTTAAACCTACTAAAATATTCATCACTCTTTGAAATTCTCCCTTAAATGTTACTTCTTCTTATATAACTTTTCTTTCCTGCAATCCCCGGACACCCATCAAAGTGAATCATTTCTTCTCTGAATGCTTACAATATGTTTATTTACCCTAACAATCCTTTTACACTTATAAAATATGCTACGTGTGAGGCACAGTGATATATATATATATGTATATATATATAGAGAGAGAGAGAGAGCAAATGCTTCATTCTGCTTTGTATCGTATTTATTTATACATCTCCACCCTCCTTCCACATACAGTAAATTATAAGGTTGTTGAAAATTAGGTTTGTTCCTTTTCAAATTTGTATTCCCACCACAGTGAAGCATAGCTGCTGGATGAAGGCATAAGGACTAAATACATTTGCGTAGTAAGGCTGCTGGTGATATTGACAATCTGAGTATTTAGTGAGTCTAGGCAATAAAAGCAGTCTGTATTAAGGTGCTCAATCAATTTCAGCAATTTTCTTCTTTAAGAATGATGGGTGTTATTTTTCAATTATCACCAATTAATATGCATGAAGTGTTCATGGAATGACTGGCATTGATCCTATGGGGGGGACTCTGGAACATTTCTGAGGTGGGCCTTGCTCTCTGGTGCTCTGAAGGAAGCAATTTATCTTTATATTCTTGGTGTCAGTATGCAAATGAGAACATCCCTAGGAGCATAACGAAAGCAGTGAGTTAGAGGACAAGTGTTCAAAACAGGTATGAACTTCTTTTAAGCAGCCATTCCGTGGAAAGCCAAATGGATGCTGAGGATTTCTTATGAAGGAAATGGTCTGATCCCCAAACAGAAGTCTTTTTTGAATATTTAATTACAAGTTGCCTTTAAAAATCATTTCTGGACTGGAGAGATTGCTCCTTGGTTATGGCCCTTTCCTTCAGAGCCTAAAAACCAGAGTTCTATTATTCCCCAGTACCCATGAGGGGCCAGAAGCACAAAGTGGTGCATGCATCTGGAATCCATTTGCAGAGTCTAGCAGTCCTGGGGTGCTCATTCTCTCCGTCTGTCTTCTATCTCTCTGTCTATGCATGCAAATAAATACATGTTAAAAAAATGAATAAAAATAAATCAGTCCTGGACATTCTCTAGGCCCCATAACACTGAGTTTGCCAAAATTACATTTCCACATAATGTTAGAAATGCATCTGGCTCCACAGCAGGTGTAGTGGTCAAACCTCACAAAGGTTTGGGAAATGCTGTCAGTACCTAGACTGGACATCAACTGAATGCAGCCACACGACTGCAGAGCTTCCAACCACTGGGGGCAGTGGCTGCATCAGAGAAGGCTTCAGGAACACATTAGGAAACAAATTCATAACCAGGTTTCTTTTCTTCTTGATGGATGTTATTCTCATGGGAATTCCTTTCTTTTTATACATCCCTCCTAGAAAACTCCTATTCCCTCCTGTGTGTAAGTGCTGGAATGTCATCATTCCAGGGAAGGCTTCCCAATCCCCTGCCAAAGTTAGCTGCACTCTCCACCCAGCACACCAATCCACAGTGGTAGGATCTTATGGCATGGAACCTTGCTCCTTTGTCTGTGTTTACTTCCTCAAGCCCTGCACCAGACATATCTTCATGAGTATCAAGACTTTGTCTCATGGACGCCTGTGTCCTCAGCACTTACACATTGCCGGTGCCTGATTGGTGCTCAATGACTATATAGAATCCATGTTTAATGTCAAGAAAGAAAAAAAAAACAGCATTTGCAGCTGAATTCACAGATTATCCTTCTCTGTGTGTGTATATATATTTTTAATGTTAATATTCCAGGAACCCAAACTTCTCTTGTAACATTTTCTGGTTCAGCAGTACTAGCTGCAGAGTGGGCTGTCAGAGCCATGTAGGCTGCAAGCGGGTTGCCATGGCAACTAGGTTCTGGATGGAGGCTCTGGCTAAAGAGCCTTTCTCAACTCAAAAGAAGCTGCAGAAATGTTAAGGATATTTTGGTTTCCCCTCCTTCTCTCTTTCTTTCCTCTCAAATCTCTTATCCTTCTCAGCGACTTGAAAGCTGAAATGAGCTGAGTCTCAGGAGCCAGCTCTCCTGGGACCCCTTGACACTCCTGAAATGAATTTGCCCACACAGAAACACGTGGATTTTGTGCTAGACTTTTTTAATGCCTCCCTGTTTTTTTTTTCCTTTCTCCTCCTCCCTTTTTTTTATTTTTGCTGTTGATATGACTCTTCTTTCCTCTTTGCCTCATTCCCAGTATCTCACAGAACTGCCACAAGTATGTCCGTTGACATCTGTATTAGCTATTTTTCTAGTCGATGTGGCAAAATACCGAGCAAAAGCAACTTATGGAAGGAATGGTTTATTTGTCTCACAGATCAGGAGAACAGTCCATCATGGCAGAGCAGTCACAGCAGCAGGAGTGTGAGGCAGCTGGTCACAATGGGATCTCTAAGCAATAAGCAAAAAGAGATGAATGTTGGAGCTTTTGACAGAGACAGAATAGGTGCACCAGGGCCTCTAGCCACTGCAAACAAACTTCACATTCATGCACCACTTTGTGCATCTGGCTTTATGTGGCTACTGGGGAATCAAACTTGGGTTTTAGGTTTTGCAGGCAAGCACCTTAACCACTGAGAAATCTCTCCAGCCCAGCCCTGCTTTCACCTTTTTACTTAATTGGGAACCGCAGCCCATGCAATGGTACTACCCACATTTAGGGTGAGTCTTCCAACCTCAATTAACCCATCCTAGAAACTCCCTCACAGACATGCTCATAGGTTGGTCTCCAAGGTGATTCTAGATCTAGTCAAATTGATATTTAGTATTAACCCTCTCTTGTCAAACTGACATCCAAGCATGTAATTTTCAAGCCATTACCTTCCACCTTTTCCCCCCATAGGCTCATGACCATCCATAGTTCAAAATACATTTGGTCTAAGTTCAAAAGTCCCCATAGTATTTAACAGTTTTGATACCATTAATGTCTTTAAGTGCAGAGTCTCTTAGTTGACTCAAGCAGCCTCACAGCTTCCAGGATACAACAGCACAGAAAACATTTCTATTCCAAAAGAGAGGAATGTGGGCAAGGCAAGGAAAGCTTGGACCAAAGCAAAATCAAAACTTGGCATAGTGATACCAAATAATTGTAGTTCCACACACAGCATACAGGGCTGTGATGGAATGATTTGTGTCCCAAGGGCCTGAGAAGCCCTGTCCTTCACACTCTGCTGCTGACAGCACATACAGCCTCTCTGGGTAGCTCCATTTTTGTGTGCAGCCTTCCTCAGCAGCCACCCTGTGTCCAGGCATCTCCAACATCTTGGTGTCTCCATTGCAATATGGGTTTCATCTTCACGGCTCCACACAAATGGCTTCTAGCCGAGTTCCCAGTATTCCTTGTTCCTCTCTGAACTCTCATGAGTTGCACCTACACTGTCCACCCTTCCCTTGGCATTGTGTTCTTCCAAATGTTCCCCAGAATGGCCCTTTAAGCTGAGTTGACAGCACTCGAGGTTATCTCCAGCTGGGAATTCCAGTCTTTTAAACATTCCTCCTTTAAGCCAGTTCCAAAGGCCTACACATCACACTGTCAGCTTTCACGGTAATGGTTCTACTTCTGAGTACCCATTTTCTGCACTATTTTTCTTATTTCTATGATTCAATCTCTGACAAAATCAACTTCAAGAAAGAAGGGTTATTTTGGCTTGTAGTTCCAGAAATCTTGCATCATGGGAGAAAAGCAATGACAGCAGGATGGAGAAGCAGGTGGTCACAGTGCATTCATAATCGGGAGGCAGAAAGAGATGAATGGTGATTCTCAACTTCCTGACTTTCTCCTTTTCATTCAGGAATGATACTGCACACATTTCAGGTGATTCTTCCAATAGAAATTAACCCAGTCTAGAAACTTGCTCACAGACACTGGTTGGATGTTTTCTTCTAGATGATTCTAGACCCTCTCAAATTGACAATCACTTATTTTAGAAGGTAATTTGACTTTTTTTTAACATGGAAGTAAATGATTTTTAGCTCATGAAGAACACATGCTTCCCTTTTTAAACTTATTTATTTATTATTAATAATTAGAAACACTCTATGAACAAGTCTTGTCTTGGCACCCCCAATTCCCTCCTTCCTACCCCCAATCCACTGAGGACCCTCCTCAGTGGGATTGGTGGGATGGAGGGCTATGGATTGCACAAGCAGTAGCCAATTTTTTTTGTGTGTGTGTGTGTGTGTGTTTAGGTGGGCAATGGCTCTGGACAATGCCCCACCATGGCTCTCACAATCTATCTAACCCTCTTCCCCAAAATTCCCTGAGCCATGGTGGGTGAGTTTTAAGTCTGCTTTACTGTTGAGCTCTTTAGAGTCTCTTACAGGTTTCTGCTTTGGACTATTTTACAATCACTCTTTAAAACAAAAAAAGAGAGAGAAAGAAAAAGAAAAAAATTACAAGCTTCTGGAAAGTTTTATTAAAGAAAAATTTTACATGGTTTACTTTTCACCTCTCTCTGGCATGCTTCTAATAATGTCAGAATCACCTGGATCAATGATAGACAGTGTGCACACGCTGTAGTATTTACTGCATGCTGTATCTAATTCAAAAGTATTGCCACCATAGTGATGGAGCTGTGGCCAACACAGCATAGTATCAGATTTCCTATTTATGTCAGATTTCCTCAAGGCTGGGTAGTTTTGTTGGCTAGGATGGCCAATTCCTCTTTGCCCTGTCTGATCATTTTTAAGGCCTGCTCTACCCCAGCACGTACTTTTCATAGTGAGCTGGAGCCTGGAGTTGTGGCCACCATCTTCCTGCCTTCTGTGCGGAATGGACCCAACCAATGGACCCAACCAAGAGTAGCTGCCAAGATGGCTGGGCAACAAGAAAGCAATCACTCTTTTTAAAGGATACATATTATTTGTTTATTTTTTAAGCAGAGAGGAGAGAGAGAGAGACAGAGAGAGGGAGGGAGAGAGAGAATGGGTGCACTAGATGCATGTGCCACTTTGTGCATTTGGTTTTATGTGGATACTGGGGAATCTAACATGGTCATTAGGCTTGCAGGCAAACACCTTATCTGCTGAGCCATCCCTCTACCCACAACAATAACTCTTAACCACTACAACATCCCCAAATGATGATAGCATAAAGCACATTTTTTAATATTTATAATAATGTAAAAAAGTTATTAGTTTAATGGAAATCATCCTTCAAATTTTGAAGTCTGCTCTTTCCCTAGGCTAGATAGGTCACACAATAGTCTCCTACAATGCTGGGTAGTGATAGCAAGCCCCAGTTCCTCCTCAGCTTCTAGATTATGAGGGGAAACAATGAATACACCCTTCCTCTTCTCATACAGCAAGGGGCTGCATGTATGTTGCTGGGCTACAATGTTTGCCTTGGTGTATCAAAGCACTTTCGCGTTACAAATCTTTCCACTTACGACAGATTTATCATGTTGAGGAGCACCTGTATGCTGAGCTGCGACGATGATATTCACCTGAAAACATCTTCTACTTCTCTGCATCATTGGCAAGTTTTACATAAAAACACTATAAAAATTGAGGAGCATGATGGAGGACCCCCACTGTTGATGAGGACACCTGCTCATCCTCTTGCCACAGAACGTTTTCTCCTGACCTCAGGTACCCCAAAGGGGTTTTTCTTGATGTGGACTTATAAAAAGCAAAAATTCCAAGACTAAATCCTGACAGAAAATAACTTCCACATCAAATTGAAAAGCCCTTCCTAAGGCAAGTTCCCAAGAGTTATTTAATTCTCCAAGCTTCTGTGTTCTTTTCCTTCTCTTAAATAAGCTTTTCTTTTGATGCAATATTCATGACTTCCAGACACAAGGAGGACCCTCCACTACACAAAAAAGAGCACTTTTTCTATAATGAGTTTTCACCCTTCCTATCTCACTTACACTTTTTAAAAATATTTTTATTCATTTATTGTGAGCAGAGAAAGATAGAAGAGAATGGATGTGCAAGGGCCTCCAGCAGCTGCAATCAAATTCCAGATGCATGCAACATTTTGTGCATCTTGCTTTACATGGGTACTGAGGAATCACACTCAGGTCCTTAGGTTTTTGTGGTAGTTTGAATAATGTCCCTCAACAGATTCAAAAGTTTATTATAATTGTAAATTGTCTCCAGCCAGTTCTGGCTGGAGGAGGTGCGTCACCTTGGCCAGAACCTAGGGTTCAGCCCTAAGGTGTTTCTGGGGTTGGTCTGGAATTCTAGCTATACATATGCAAAAAGCAGTCTGAACTCAAGCCTGGAGTTCCTCTTGTTTGCTAGTGTTTGGAGTGTGCTTGCTTGAAGTGCTAATGGTGGGCTTCTGTCTCTGTCTCTGCTTAGATCTGTGAAACGGGGAGAGCCTTTTTCCTTAACTTCTCCTGGATCTGTTACTTCAATAAATACTTTCCTCCCCAAATCGTGCCTGGTTTGGAGATTCATCCCAGCAGCGTGGCTGACTACGACAGCTTTGCAGTCAAGTATCTTAACCATTGAGCCATCTCTCTAGTCTTTTGTTTTTTTTCCAAGTTGGTATTTGCCTCAGCTTTTCCCTTAGTTACTGGAATTTCATGAAAGAAACCCAGCATCAAGTTTAGTCACCAGAGAGGGGACATCCTCCTGATGATAATACTCAGGCTATGGTTTATGGAGAAATTTTCCTGGCATAGGGTACTTTTTCCTGGTGTAGGGATCCTTAGCAAGGCACTTCCTCTACCCTCTGAGCTAACTCAGCTCATCCAACACAAGGATTCCCTCTGCTCATCCCATTGCTTATGGCTTAGGCTGTGTGCTGAGGCTTTACAATGGACATTACCGATCAGTGAGAAACACTTTCAACTCATAAAAAATTAGAATGTGAATTAAACGCTCCACAGGCATGGTTTTGTTTTTGTTTATTGTATTGTTGCTGCTGCTGCTGGCTTCTTGTTATAAACACCATGCAAAACACACTTGAGTTCTATAATGGCAATTAAAGGCTTAAATTTTTCATAAACTAGAGATGCTGTTATCAAAACATCATCCATCCTGTGGAGGGTGAAGAAAATGACTGGATATTGTAAGGAAGGATGCTGGGAAAGCCACTGAGAAAGACATGATCCTCATATCAGCTCTGTGACCTTGAGCAAGTGATGCACAAAGAATCCATTCTCTGTTTGCTTGAAAGAGAAATGGATGGATGGCCCAGAGGAACTTTAATAGGAAAACAGTCACTGTGGGAGGAATGTGGCCCCTGACACCAAACAGACCTAGGTTTTGGATCATAATAAATAAATAGATAGATAGATAGATAGATAGATAGATAGATAGGCATAAAGGCACATATCTGTATTTATAGTTCTCAGAAGACAGGAGGGGAAGGGGAATCATGAGTTCAAGGTCAACCTGATTGCATATTGCATAGTGAAATTCTACCTCAACAAAAGATTGTAAGAGCCATAGTTTAGGTAGGATTTTAGCCCAAGGCATGGTTTTCCCCCCCCCTACACACATCATAGAAATTGACTGAGGATGTCAGGACCCCATAGTAAATACCAATAAGCCCATTGAGGAGGGCCCTCATTGGAATGGTGGTGGGGAACAAGAGATATAAATATAACCTTCTAAAAAATTAAAATTTAATTTCAAAAACCTTTAAAAACAAAAAATTTGGCTCACTTGGGTAAGGAAGACCGAGATGAGTACTAAGATATACAGGATCCCTTGCCACAAGGACTAATACAGACAGCCCACGAAGGAGGATATACAACTGATCAGGGATGGGGAGGGGGGGAATTGGGGAAGTCGGGAGGGATAACAACGCATGGTTTGCCCACTAAATAATGTAACTCATTATGGACAATAAATATTAAATTTAAAT
>PVHP010042117.1:0-15127 GCA_004024765.1 Zapus hudsonius
CTCCATACAACCGATGACTATGTGTAAAATGTATAAAGGTCTCTTGGTCAAGCACACTATGTGAAAATGCATATGGAAAAACCCCATCCTAAGGGACCTAGACAACTTGATAACCCATGTTTGCATGAAAGAAAAACCAAATGGATTCCAAAAGAATTTCAAAGGTTACCTACCACTCAAAATACTTTTAAGGATATTGAAAAATTGTTCTGTAAACAGGGAGGCTGTCAATAAAAACTTAAGAAAATGTGATGTACCTTAAATTTATGTCTTTTTGAAATGGTGGAAACAGGACACATTACAGGGGGAGAAATTTGGTATCCAAAAGCAAAACTGCCTGATTAACCTTGGTTTATATTAAAGACTGAAATTTATATGCATCTAGCAAGTTTATAAAACACTGCCTAGATCTTCATGAATTAAGTTAAAAAGTTAAAACAATCAGTTTTAATGATGCCCAAGTCTTCAGTAATGCTCCCTAGAACAAATTTAGATACAATTCTTATTCAGTGTGGCTTGAATTTCATTAAATAGTATTTTAATGTGTGGTGAGTTATTAAGATAATCAAGATTCAAATAAATCTTCAGACAATTATACAAAAAAGAAAAAAAAAACACTTTTATTTTCCACAAGGAAGAGCAATAGGAAAAATTAAGTCATTTCCCACATATTGTTTTCTTAAAACAGAGCCTACAAGGACATATTCAGCACCAAATAAAAAAGAGAAATTACAAACAGCCATAGAATATAATCTATAAAGCAAACATTTAATATTGCACTTTGTTTTGATAACATTTTGGATTTTACTTTTCCTAATTGAAAAATCAGGAATCTATCTTGAATACTAGAATACAACTGTGAACCTCACATCTTATGTCAGGAATTGACCAATATTAGAAAAATGCAATGTCTTTTAGTGATTTAAAGAAATATGTGAATGGGGAAAATAAAACTTTATTTCATAAAGTTTTACGAATTTAAATTTTTATCACACTTTGGGACCCAGTGCCAATTATCAAAACATTGGTCATTCTTGCTGAGTATGTTATTTGTAAAAGAACACGGTAGTAAGTATTCTGATGCTATGCATACAACGATTGTTCCCTAGTCAGACATAAGAAGAGAGAAAAGAAAAGGGATTTTCTGACAATCCCCCAAAACAAAAACCACCAAATGCCCTTTATGCCAAATATCCCATTAGCTTCTTTTGAGGGGGACATTCACAAAATGATTTAACAATAATAAAAAAATAATTCATCCCCATTTCCTTATTATCTAGTATTAGTTTGCTACGGGAGCCCAGACCCTTTAACCGAATCACTTAAAACGCGATTCATTTTTACACTGGGCTTTCTTCACCCTGTCAGCATTATTTCAAACATGAATCGTCTTCCATGTTTTCTTAAAGGCCACTTATGGAAAAGCCTAGTTTGTATGAAGCTTTAAGACAGTATTTAACCAGGTCAAGCACCAAGCCAGAGTTACTGTTATTTTCAGCCACCATGTTTACTGTGGGGTTAAATGGCAAGGTAGGTGTCACACCCACTTCACATGTATGTTGCAACATCACAGATGCTTATTTTAATGAAAAACAAAGAGCTGAATTCCTCCTAAATATCATCAGTACCCTTAGTACTTTGGAAAATGGAGTTTAAATGTTCCCAAGAATGCTGGTATATTTGTTATGATCCATCCATCAACTACCTTAAAAAATAAACTGTAACTTACTCATGTGACTGCTCTTTACTTATAGAAACCTATATAAACTCAAAACCCACAAATTAGTGATTTCCTAGGTGAGCAGTGATTCTTTAGACAATGGGAAAATGTCATTTAAAAAAAATCTCTCTCTCTCTCTCTCTCTCTCTCTCTCTCTCTCTCTCTCTCTCACACACACACACACACACACACACACACACACAGAAAGACACACACAATCTATCCCAGCAAACATTCTAGTATAATTGTGAAATTACAGATTTTTAGGAATAAACTTGTAATATCATATATACTCAAACTTGAGCTGGATAGCAAATGTATAAATTAAGCTCTCTAATCATAGCTTTACCATATATATTCTTGCTCATTAAAGTACTTTGCCTCAGCAAAAGTGATTTCCAACATATGTGTTTTGGAGGTAATTAAGTAACTTTGTATAAAAATAAATGCACTTTCCCTTCCTTTCCCTGGTGACTGGAAAACTCCTATTACTTTTAAAATAGAAATAATTTGTAAGAGCAGCAGCCCTTAACTCTTTGCTGGTGCTTGCCCTATTGCCTCTCACTCCATTCTTAGCTCTGCTAGTTTCTTCTTGTAATGATACAAAGGGGATGTGGTGGGTTATCATTTTTGTGGATGTCCCGTCTCCAAATTTCCCTCTCCAAAAAGCCAACCAAATGAAGAACAACAATAACAACAAAAACAACAACAAAAAAAAACAGTGCAACAAAAGACAAATAGCATTTCAACAGTTTGGCAAGTGATGCGTTCACCTGAGATTTAAGTGATTTTAGGCAGTCAGTAACAAAATGCTGCTTTGCTGTAATAGTAGAAAGGCAACAAACTCTCCCAAGAAACCAAGAAGGTAGACAATCTTGACAAAGTCTCTTCTTAACTTCCTCCTCTTGCTTCTCCCCCTACGGATCTGTTGCGTATCTACTACAGTAGGCTGCAAAACATACAGCAAAAAGGATTGGCTTGAAGGCATTTGATGTTTGTAAATAAATCCACAATAGGATCCAAGCTGAAGAGGTGATACATGGTCAGCCTAGTAGAACAATTCTGAGCATGTGCACACGCAGGTAACGTCCAGGCTATGTTAAATTAAAAAACAAAACAAAACAAAAACAATAAACTGTCAGTGCGTTTCTTTCATGTCAAAGTTTTTCAAAGCTTTCTTTTGTTCCTTGTTGTGCTGACCACAAACAAGTTTAAAAGAGTATCAAGAGTCTGACATAAATGAAAAAAAAAAAAACAAAGCTGTAGTGACATCGAACTGCACAATATAAGCATTGAGCATGTGCAAATTTTCAAATCCAAAGAAGGAATCATCCTTCCTCTCAACGTGGTGTCTTGACACGTCTGACCATAGGCTAGGAAGACTGCTCTTAGTATGTGCCGGTTTGGAAGAAGAAGCTTGGGTCTTCAAGCATATTGGAGCAGTCCCAGGATGTTGCTGTAGGGTTCTAAAGCATGATCACTGCTTGTTTCATGTAACTGCCATTTTTTCTGGGCAAAAGCAATTCCACTTCCTCTGAAAACACGTCTCCAGGATACTTCTCTGTTCTCAGCCGGAAGAGAGACAGTTCGGAACCAACATCAACTTGATTCAACCAAGTGTTTCTTCAACGAGAAGGGCAGGATGGTCTGTCTTCAGAAGACTGATCAGGATTTGGATCAATCTAGAAAGAATGACAAAATTTTTAGTTATTTGGTGAGGTACAGAAAGAATGTAGTAGATAACTAAATTTTGAGTATTAATCAAGAAATTTAACCAAAATAGGCAGTCAGAGAGCATATACATACAGCTTCTTAGCAAATGATACCCGGTTATTCTTTCATATCTGAAATGCTATGTGGGGATGAAGGGGTGCTGTTATTACCTATAATATGCTTGATATTCAAGTACTAGAGTAACAATATGTTTTATAAAGATATGCCCAAGTAATTTATTTTAAAAAGTTACTGGTGATATCTTTTGAGTGAAAGGATATTTTCACTCAACATTCAGTAGTACTTAAAGCTCAATAACATATTGGGGCACACCATTGAAGTACTGATCTATAAGTATCCTTTTTGTTGTACAAAAATGACAACACATCTCTCTTCCCTAGACTTTGGAAATAAAGAAATAGTATAAAAACCATACTCTTGGTGCTTACAGAAAATAACAACTCATAAGAGAGAGTGAATCCAAATGCTTATGGCACCTCCTAGGCTTATCTGGATAATGGCTTCCATTTGCACGCATAGCATACTTAGTATTACAACGTTTCTCAGGCCCATCAAGAACAAGCCCAGAAAAGCAAGTTGTTGATATTCAAATATCTGCATGAATTTAAATCTAAGACAACCCAGGCCAAGTCATCCTGAAGGTGTTTAAAAGTTAGATGTAAATTATCTTATGTTCATCTTGAAATGGACAGAATTTTATGACAAATTAGTTACAAGTGAATTATACTACACTACTCTTCTTTTAAAATGTTCCCCTGTAAGCTAAAACCCTCAAACAAGCAAAAAACAGACTTAAAAATCAAAACAGAAAAATTAACAAAATTTGTAATGAGTAGCATAGCATTCTGAGTATCTAACAGAATTTTTTTCCCCCCAAGGTAGAGTCTCACTCTAGTCCAGGCTGACCTGGAACTCACTTTTTAGTTCTGGGCTGGTTTACACCTCACAGTGATCCTCCTACCTCTGCCTCCCGAGTGCTGGAATTAAAGGCTCTCATCACCATGCCTGGCCTAACAGAAATTTTCATGAACTGGAAAAGGATAGGGAAAAAGCCTAACCAAAACTTCCAAGAGAAGATGTTGACTACCCTATAATAATGAAGATTTTATATTATATATAAAGAAAAATCTATTCTTCCAGATAATGGTGTTACTCTTGTTAGCAGTTTCCTTCAGGTCTAATGAGAGTATGAAATATAACTTTACTGTAAAATAGTGGTGTAAAGCAAAGGAATACCTCTGACTTATAAACTTGTTTTGGTATCAAGGTTAACTCCAAAGGTCCTCAAATGTGTCTCTCTGAAGAATCCTGAAGTTGAAGTTTGACCTTTACCTCAGCTGTTCTATCGAGACTGTTCCACCTTTTGAGGACTATATTCAATTTTCAAAATTCAGTTTAATAGTCATCCCCTCAGAGGAGCCTTTTTGATTCCCAACACTCGATGCACTTCTCATTATGTGTTTCCTAACTCTTAATGTAATATTTTGCTTCTAAGTTTATTGTCAGTCTGTGAATTTCTTGCAAATAAGTGCTAATCTTACCACAAATAGGCTAAGTTGCCATCAATTTGAAATGCATAAAAATAATATAGCAGTATAAGATCATTGTTTAAGAAGTTACATGGAAATATGCTATTTCCCCTATGACTAAGAACATTAAAATATGCAAGAATTAAATTCGAAAAGAATTATGGATAAGATATATTCTAGCTATTTAATCAGTGCTTGAAAATGCCAGCTTTTTCTACTGATGCTCGAAAATACAAACTTATTCCAGTTTTATTTCTGTGCCAAATTTAGTACATTGACAGCCTCATCTAATCTTTAATCTCTAGTTCTACATTGTTGCATTACCAGGATAATCAAGAAGTGTTCATGTTTGCATTGCTTTTTTCTATGAGACACAGCACAGTTCATATTCAGGTGGTGCTTACCTCTGAATAGAGAGGTGGAGGCAGGAACCGGAATTCCTGGATATATGCAAAGAGCGGCCCTGGAAGCGCCCTCTCAAAGTCATCACAAGCATTCACCGGGGCCAGATTATTCCGCCTTTGTTCCTCAGTTACCACTTCTGCATAGCTGGGCGGTGCTGAAGGAAAAAGATACACGCAATTCGAACAACATGTTCTTATGCATGTCAAAATACACAGAATAGTAGGTATTAAAAAGGAATGTCATATAAAGTAACAATTATTTTTTGGTGATTAAAATAAGGGAGACACACATTGAAATTTAACATTAGGGGAAATCTACTCTCTAGAAAACAATAAAAATTCATCTAGGGTCATAAAATATCAAAAGCAAAAGAACATTCATAATAATAACAACAATAATAACAATAATAATGACAATAGATTAAGCTTAAGTATTATGAATTACCTTCAGGCCTTTCAGGAAGGGATAAGCCAAGCCAGTTCATATTCACACTACACTGACTGCTGACACTCGAGGTTCTGCTCCCAAACGGATGTAGAGGAATGGTACCAATGACGAGTGGCAAGTTAAGAAATAAATCCATAGCTCCAGGAATATCCACATATACCTGAACAGTAAAAAAAAGATAGGCTCAGAATTCGAAACAGGATTTTCTTTTGAAAGACAAAATTATACCCCCAAAGTTTGAAGACAAAACTTCTTAACACATACCATTAGCGAATACTCCACACGGATTATAGTACAATCCAGGATGGAGGGCGAAACTGGCGGGATTTTCAGCAATTTTCCGTTCCACGTCTCTGTCTTTCCAGATGATAAGGACTCTCCACGCAGGTTAGCCACAAGCTGCTTGACTTCCTTCATTTTCCCTTTGGCATAAAAGGCCTGCGTTTGGTAAATGGCTGCCTTTGGCACTACCATTCGGGAAGAGCAGTTTTCAATCTCAGCAAATATCTGAATTGATTCACCTAAAGAGGGGGGAGAAAGGTTTTTACTGTTAAAAACACAATTTTTCTTTCAACTGTCTACTTGTGAAGTTAGGTTTAGAATGTTCAGCTAACTACACAGATGAAAAGCTATCTGAGGAATATGCAAGTAAATTAAGTCATCTAAATGACCTGTTCATTTTTTTTTTTCCTGAGGTAGGGTCTTGCTCTAGGTCCAGGCTGACCTGGAATACACTATGTAGTCTCAGGCTGACCTTGAACTCACGGCAATCCTCTTACCGCTGCCTCCCAAGTGCTGGGATTAAAGGCGTGCGCCACCACGCCCAGCGACCGGTTCATTTATAGTAGTTATATGAAAAAGGAAATTATATTCCAATTTGTGAAAAGAAAATAAGCACAATGTATGCTATTTTACCAAACAATACCTCAATAAGTTTATCTTTGTCACTAACACTATAGGTTTCTCTACAAAGGCTTAGTAAAGGAAGTTTCGTGGGGAGTCGGCCTCACACGTACCTGGGGTATAGCCCTTCCTTTCAATTTTGGCACTTAAGGAGATCGGGCCTGAGGTACAGAACCAGCAACAGAGAGTCTTTTCTTTTGTGCCTGCTTGGGGTGACTGTAAGAAACAAATTTTGAAAAAAAGATCAATATATGAATTCATAGTGGAATACTTTAAAGATGTTAAATTCTTATTTATTTATAACAAATAGTATTACTTTTGTCACTGGTAAGTAATGGCTTCTGAATTATACCATATTTTGGTCTGTATATAAATTTCCATTCAATAAAGAAAAAAAGAACAAAAGGCTTATATATAGTCTGAGGCTTAATACTAGTCAAACAAAAAAACCCTTTCCAAATTCTATTGAAACTGCTTCAGAACAGGCAGCACAGAAAATTAGTTGGCTAAAATCCCAAATGTTAACATCTCTCATTGAGAATATAAAAATCCATTTGTAAACAAGGAAAATTATCCATTTTAAGGTTTTTTTATTTGCCTTAAAGATGTTACCATTTGTTTAAACCAAATAATTTTTGAAGTTAAATTTGAATTAATCTTACAAATGCAATTAAAAGGATTTTAAAAAGTAATTTTTTTTTTCCACAAAAGTGATGATTCCCCATCAATTGACAACTATCCCTGATTGGAATAATGCAGTAAAAGTGTTAGATTTTGTTACTTTCAAGTAAGTGATTGTCTTACAATTAATGATATTCTTGTGTCTCTTATACGAAGATTACCTAGGGAGCATATCTGATTTTTGTTGTTGTTATATTCTGAGTAAAGACTACTTCATATCAGATATTGGTCTTATTTTTAAACTTAGTACAATGTGAAAAATACAAGCATATTATTCATTAGCTTGTGGCTATGGCATTTAAGAATGTGTATTTTATAATGGAATTTAAAAATAAAATTACTATAATAAAGTTATGAAGACTGCATAGTTTAGGGTATTATTCTTTAGTATTCATATGCCAAAAAAAAAAAAAAAAAAAAAACCACACAATGATGAATTCAGTCAGTTCTTACCAGTAATGAAGGAGTGTTGATATCTATATGCTCAAAGACTGTAAATTCCTTCTTTAATTTTACTGGTAGAAGCCAAGGCCTGTGCAATTCGGCTTTCACCCAATAGCGCACACTGCCATGTCGGCCTTCGAATGAGGTAGCAAGTGGTCTGTGCAGAATAAAGGTGAATATATTAATCTTATTCCCCTTGTCAAAAATTCAACAGTAAGTCAGAATAAAAGTGCTAATAGATTGCATTATTTATGTACCAACAAGGTATCAAATGTGTTATTTTTAAAAAAAATTTCCAAAGGGATAAGTCACTGGGGAAAATCATTTATTTCCAAATACCAATAAGTAAAAGATAAGAGTTAATGGTAGAGAAGTTTTGCTTTAAAAAGCCAGAAGAATGCAATCCATTTAAACTAAAAAGAGGCTACCTTTAATGTTGTTGGCAAAATTATGAAAGTTTTAATGAACTTTAATAAACTTGAAAAGGTCAAAACTTTAATTTAAAAATAAAGTTAAAGAGTGGCTTCATTATTTCTATTCAGAAACTCTAGACACTGGTCAAATATTCAGACAAAATTCCCTATAGTGCTCCACTTTTCATTAGCTAGGAATTATCATCTCTTTTTATAGCAACTAATTAAGGTTTAGAAAATGCCTAGAATAGTTTCAACATTTCTTATTTCATAAAGTCACTGAAACTAAAAACTGCTTTTACATTTCCCAGCACCCTCATGTTCCATTCCCTTTGGCTATGTTTTCTAACCTGACTTTCCAGGGCTTCCACTGAGCTATAGCAAAAGAATTGGAACTGTTTCTGAACTTGGCCCGATTCTCAGATTTTATCAGTTGCTGATTTTATTTTAATATATGGTCTGTTTTATTAGTGAAATACTCAACATTCAGTTTTCACAAGTAGTTTACAAAGAATTTGAATGATGATAACATTTGGTACATTATAATTTTTTATGCGATCTAAGTTTATTCTTTACATTAATCAATACAAGTGCCAGCTACAGGTTTCAGGACCTGGAGAGTTGTTTTTAGTTTATACTCTCTCCCAACAATCTGCTAGGAATGTACTGTATCCTAAGCTTTCCATTAAGGAAGCTCCTGATAAGTCCAGGTTACAGTTAACAATATCTTGTGTGATTTCTTCAGTAGCTCAAAAGCTACTGAAACATGATTTCTAAAGTTAGGGGTTCTTGGTTCCTTTTACCTTCTAAATTTACTGCTAGTTATTAGTACTAGCAGAAGGACAGAACACCATATTCTAATTCTTTTTTTAAAAAAATATTTTATTTATTCATTTTCAAGCAGAGAGAGAGAGAGAGAGAGAGAGAGAGAGAGAGAGAGAGAGAATGAGAGAACGAACCAGGGCCACCACCTTGTGGTTCTGGCTTATGTGGGTACTGGGGAATTGAACCCAGGGCCTTAGGCACTGGAGGCAAGTGCTTTAACTGCTGAGCCATCTCTCCAGCCCCCATATTCTAATTCTTAAACTGACACATTTTCTAACATTGCCTATTGATAATAAAAAGTACCTATCAGAGGCTACTTGACCAGCACCCTCTAATCACCTGTCCTAAATGAAATATTAATCATCTTTTATAAATCTCATAAACTTGGAGACAGAATGGGAATAACTGAGTTTTTTTATAATTTTGCCACATTAGATTAAAAATAGCTTCTTATGTTTAACATATTGTTTTCCTCTAGCCAAGTTTTTGTAATGAAAGGGTTTTTTTTTAAAAATAAAACTAAAGGCATTTAAATTTAGAATATTTAAAGACTTCTTAACTATGCATGTCAATGAAAACTGTCTATTACTTATAATACTTACGTCTGTGGAAGCTCGAAGCTAAATGCATATTCATGCCTTCCTGAATGAATAGTGTTAAAACCTTCTTCGGAATTATCATCATCTGAAACAAAAAAAGAAAACAAAAACTTATTAAATTCCATGCACAGAGGGTGGGTGGCAAACTTCAAGGACATACAGTTAATGATTATGGAGACAAACTTAAGACATCTAAATTTTCATTTCATCCTATTTGGTCTAAAATGTAAACCTGTCCTTTTCAGCTTCCTTATCTGTAAAATGGGAATGGATACTGACATGGCCTTTTCTTGTTTAAAGAAAAATAGTCAAACAGAAAAAAAGAGAAAAAAGTCTTAATATAGTACTCAACAAAAGGTTCACATCTCAAGCCACAAGGTTTTATCACCAGCTGTTTATAAGATATATTAAGACTATAATGTATAAGATAGAAACTTCATGTAAAAAAATTGAAGTTTGTCACTGGGGGGGGGGATGTGTGGGGAATAATCCTGACAGTAAATAGACATGTTTTTTTCCCCCAAAACCACGGGAACAATATGCAATATTAAATATTGGTATTTCAAAGGGGAGGAGAACGCTGTGGCACACACCTGTAATCCCAGCATCTGGGGGGCTGAGGCAGGAGGATTGCTGGCAGCTCCAGGCCAGCCAGGACTCAAAAAAACAAAAACCCAGGAAAAAAAGGGGGGAGCCTGGGGGGGCAGTGACTGTAAAGCTTGCTAATCACTCCCTTCGAAAGACAATATGCTTTAGTGAACTAGAAAGGGCGAATTCAGAAAGACACGCGTTTCTTTTTACACCAAGGAAACCATCGCGTTCCTTGACCCACGAAGCAGGGAAGAGCTTCCACTTTGAACCAAGTTCCGACCAACGCGGGGCTTCTACGCCTTACGACCATAAACCCACCACAAAACAGACATCAGGCCGCAGAGACCCCTCCCTCCCGACGCCGACCGGTCCCCCACCGTCACGGCGACCGCGTACGAGCCCGGCGGGCTGTCAATCAAGAACTAGACTGGAGCAGGAGAGGACCGGCCTAAACCGGCGCAAGCAGATCCCGGCCGGCCCGCCTGCGCTCGCGCACGCGCACCGCAGCCCAGCCCACCGGGCCCGGGGAGGGGCGGGGCCGGCGCCGCCGCGCTTCCGCTTTCCACGCCCCAGCCGGTGACCGGTTCCATCTGGCTCGGGCCACCCTGACACCTTGACAGTCCCCGCGGGGGAGGGGCGCCCAGGGGACGCTTTGTCTCGTGCGCGTCCCGCCGCCGGCGGCCCGGGCTCCCCGGAAGTGACACGCTGCCACCCCACGCACCCCACGGTCCACGCTGCCCAGGGCTTCGGCCAAAGTTGCGTCCCGGGCCCTCGGGCCCCGGCGAGGCTTGCGGAGGCCTCGGCCCGCGGCTCGGCGGGACCCCGGGGACGGGGTGGGATGGGCCGCCAACCCCGGAGACCCCGGGAGCCGCGCGAGCAGGGGCGGAGGCGGCGGGTCTGGAGGGACCGGGACCGGCGCACGCCGGTTCCCAGCCACGCCCCAGCCAGCCAGCCGCTCGGCCCACCCGCCGGGGCCCAACCAATCAGCGCCCGGCATCGCCTTAGCAACAGGCTAACAAACCCGACTCAGCCAATCACCGGGCGCGAGGGGCGGGGCCTCGGGGACCAGGTTAGTTGTAAGTCATTGAAACTCCGGCTGGCTCCGGAGCTCGTCCACGCGGGGCTCGCGGGCACCTGGAGGGGTGCTGCGCCGCAGGAGGTCGCGGTGCGGCGGCGAGGCGGTCCGTCCCCCCCCCCCGCCGGGGGTCTGCTCCCCACCCCAGGCCGGCCCCCACTCCCGGAGCAAACGGCAGCACTGTCATCGAGCACTCGCTCGTCTCCTCCGTGCTGACGCGGGACTGCCGAGCACCTCTGCAATTACTAAAATGCTGCTAAAGCACCGACTGCACCCGAAACAGCCTTTCCTAAATAGGATGCGTTCATTCACGCCGTAACTCAAAGCATCCTTCGTGTTTCGCTGGCTTCCCTTCAATGAGCACTGCCTAACAATGTCCACTTTTAGATATAAAAAAAGGTAAAATACTCCTTTGTTTTTTAAAACGAAAATGGTAACCATCTGCACCGAAGGCTGCATTAAAAAAAGAAGTACAAATTACATAACCCGCGTTCACATTATATTCTTCTCGGGCTGGGAATTAAGTCATCGCCACCACCTGACGCGGGGAGCCAATCTGCGGAGAGCAGAGCGGGCGCCCCTCCTCACCATCCCCCAGAACTGGTCCGAAACAGGATTGAACCGCTTCTAACAAAGGGTGGAAACTTAGAAAAACAAGCTCGGAGTCTCCTAGATTTCCACGATGGGATCCCTTCAACAATAGGGAGGAGATCTCAGGACCCCCCGTCCCTCGCTCTGACACCCCAAAACCGAGCCCAGCCGGCGTGGGGCTCACGGAACGCACGTTCGTTCCAAAGTTGGACCGGCGCTCGGGGACCCCGCGTGGCTCCTGAGCTGGGTGCGTGGTGTTCAAGACACTGGAGAGAATGGGGAGAACACGTGGGGGTGGTTTGCGTCCATATGTCAAGAACGAGCCCAGGAGACCCTGGATCCAAGGAGCCATCATCGAGTCTCCGCAGTCTTCTGCAGGTGAATGACTAAAACTACCCAGATCTCGTCCCCTTCTTCAACATGCGACTCCATCTCTCCACCGGAGCTCGTGAGGAGATCCGAGGGTTGTAAAATAAAAGGGGGAGGAAATAAAGCAGATCTGACATTGGGCTGCAGCTGGACTCGTGGGGTCACCGGCTCACAGGTGCACACGCCCGGCCCGAGCCGGGCTCTGCGGATGGATGGATGCCGGCGCGGTGGCCCCGAGTCCCGGGAGGGGAAGAAACCTCCTCGGCCAAGGAAAACCAGTCTAATGGCTTCGATGGAAAAAAAAAATAATAATGCAACTTACCTCTTTCGTGCCCAATGAGGATGTCTTTATGGTTGAAATATTCTACTTCTTCAGTGTAATTCTGGGTATAGGCAGTATTGGAGCCGGCATTTCTAGATTCCGTCCAGCGCACTTTCGCGTGTCCTCTGGCGTGAATTTTCAGAGATTTCACTCTGATTTCCCCAGTCACTTCTAAATTGACCCTTCCTGAGACAGTATCCCCGCTGGAATACACGGGGACATTGCTGTCATGAAGACAGTCAAAGCTTATTGTCAAACTCTTCACCTTTCCCAGCACCATGATGATAACACAAATCTATAAAAATATAATGTAAGACCAAAAAAAAAAAAACACAGTGAAGATCGTATGTAAGATGTGATCTTCCTTTAACACTGATCCTGTGTTTGTGCCATGCAAAAAAAAAGAAAAAAGAAAAAAGAAAAAGCAGCCCCGCTGCAGGCAGGATCCGCGGCTCCCTACAAGTAGTTCATTGAGAGTTCTCCCGGCCGGCGGCTCGGCGCTGGAGCGCTCGGCTCAGTGGTCTCCTTACAAAGACGGGCGGCCCGGGGCTGCCAGCTCACTTTAAGAGCAGCTTTGTGAAAAACAACCCCAGTGCGCACGCGCACGCCGGCCGCGGCTGCGGGCCGCCCTCCCTCCCTCCCTCCCTCCGCCTGCGGCCCGCGCCTGCGCGCGCGCCCGCCCCCCGCGCGCGCGCCCGGGATCCGAGGAGGCTCTGCACGCTGGGCCCCGAGGGGTGGGCGCGCGGCCCGGGCGCAGAGAGGAGGGAGGAGCCGGCTGGGCCCAGCATCCCGACTTTCCAAAGAAGACATTCAGGCCCGGTTCCTGGATGAGACCCTCGACACACTCACGATCCATCGTGATCCGCCTGAACGCCACCAGGGCCACAGGAGCAGACGGGGAAGCCCACTGAGACCCCTCCATCAGGACCTCCTCAAAGGAAGAGAAGGCTCTTGGTCAGGACCCCACCTACAGCCAGATGCGCAGGGGGTCCAGAGGAGTGAGGATGGAGCCCCCATGCCCAAAGGACCACCTTACACAAGGCAGGATGTACTAGCTCAGGTGGCGCTGAACACAGATGGAAGTCTGTTAGTGAGGCGCATACAAAAGATCTTAAATATGATTTGCTGTATAAACGAGGCTTCATTTTGTAGGCTGTATTTTTAATTTTCCAGCTAAGAGCCATGGACAGTGTGACGTAGGAATTCTCAAGCTACATCTTCAAGACAGGTTCATTTCTCTTTGCTGTAAACGTTTTGGTGAAAAAAAACAAAACAAAAAACAAAAAAGCAAAGCCTTTGTCACATCTCTGAGGTTCAGAACATAATGGCCTAAATTTAGATCATGCGCGCACACACTCACACACACACACATAAAATGTCAAACTATACATGACCAAAAAAACTTAAGAAGAGTTTTCATTGTCTATAGTTATACATTTTAGATTCGATTGCAGTGTGTTTGCATAGATGGAACTTTTTGTATGAGTCTCTCATTTGCCTTACCGTTTTCAATAGTTTTTGAAAAAAAGAAACAACCTCAATTTTCATTTAGTTGGCTTGTAGTTGACAAGGCCTCTTGGGCAAAAAAATTTAGAATGTAAGTGTATAAGTAATTTTGGGGAAAGCCATTTATGAGTTTAGATAGTCATTCTTAAAATTTTGAATGTTATGGCTGGGAAAATCATCCAGCCTCTCGGTTGACACCTGGTGGCAAACCTAGGTAAAGAATCTGGGACGGTGTGGAGCTTTGATACGACACAGCCGGTGTTTTCTCTCCCCCTGGTGGTCACAGCTGTGAATGTGCCAGAGGGCGGATGTCGATTCAAGCAGTGTGGACCAGGCGAAGTTCAAGACAAGGAGAATGTGAATTCATTACCAAAGTTATGCTTACAATATTTGAAGGCCAGCGGGCATAGTTTAAATTTTTGGTAAATTTTCTCCTATTAGATTATTACTCACTTTTGAAAAAATTAAGAACTTTAAATACATTAGAGTTACATTTAATCAAAAAAGAACCCTAGTAAACTTATTTGTCCTTTTTTTTTTTTTTTTTTTTTTTTTTTTTTTTTTTTTTTTTTTTTTTTTTGGTTTTTGTTTTGTTTTGTTTTTCGAGTTAGGGGCTCGCTCTAGCCCATACTGACCTTGAATTTACTATGTAGTCTCAGGCTGGCCTCAAACTCAAGACAATCCTATACCTCTGCCTCCCGAGTGCTGGGATTAAAAACATGCACCACCTCCCCCTGTTTATTTGTAGTTTGGATAGTTGCTTTTAAGAAAATTTTGTCCTGGGGATGGGTCTTTAATTCCAGCACTCGGGAGGCAGAGGTAGGAGGATCCCTGGAAGCTCAAGGCCAGCCTGGGTCAGCCTGTGCTAGAGTGAGACAAGAAGAAGAAAGAAGAAGAAATTAGAAGAAGAAGAAGAAGAAGAAGAAGAAGAAGAAGAAGAAGAAGAAGAAGAAGAAGAAGAAGAAGAAGAAGA
>PVHP010042118.1:0-15030 GCA_004024765.1 Zapus hudsonius
CCTATATTATTTTGCACATAGCTAGATTATTTTTGCATGTATAATTTCATAGCACCGTTTGCTGAAAAGACTCAGAGATGGAAATAAAATTTTGGTTCAGAGAGTTTCTAAGACACCTTTCAAACAGAAGACTGTAGTTTGCCCAACTCACCCAGAAATACTCTGGAGATCTTCCCATGAGTACCTGGCAAGGTGATATGTGGGGAGTGCCTGCCAACAGACCTTGACAAGGCAAGACATGTAGCTCTGACAGTTAAGCTGAAGCTGAGATAGAGACCCCAAAAAGATACAGAAGCCACCAACAGTGGATGCTTGGTAAAAACTATACAAGATATACAAAACCAGCCTGAGAGAGTCTCCATGTGGGCTTCTGTGGGCAAAAGTAGGAATAGGACTGCCCAAAACTTTGGGATCCTGTATCATGTGACACTTTTTCCTGGATGCTAGACATAGAGTTATAGGATTTAATATTTTCCCTGTATGGTTTTACTCTTTCTTTGGTCCCATTCTGTCCTCCTCTCTATTTCATATTTGAAAAACATGAACACAGAGAGAGAGAGAGAGACAGAGACAGAGAGAGAAACAGAGAGAGACAGAGACAAATAGAGACAGACTGAGAGAGTGTGTTAGAATTCACCTTGAGTCTCAGAGACTTCAGAATTGGACTTTGGGTAATGGTGGAACAGTTAAAGTTTGAGAACACTGAGAGATGAGCAGAATCTATTTGTATTATGGTATGGAAATAAGCCCTGTAGTTGAGGGGAGAAATAATATAGTTAGACTCAAGTATGTCCCCCAAAGGTCCACTTATTACAGGTTTGGTTCCAGCCTTTAGTGCTATTGGTAAGTGTTAGAATCTTTATGCATTAAGGCCTTATGGGAAATCTTGGGTCTGTTTATAAATTACCTAATGTTTTGTTATACTAATGGAAACCCCATTAACATAATTGGTCATTAGATTATGCCAGATGCTTTTTATGCATCTACTGATATGGTAATAGAATTTTCCTCTTTAGCCTGTTGGTGAAATGAATTACCTGACTTCATTTTTGAATGTTGGACCAGCCTTGCATATGGAAAATATATTCCTCTTGGTCATAATTCTTTGAATTTATTTTTAGATTCAATTTGCTAACATGTTTTAAAAATTTTTATACCTATGTTTATTTTCATTGCTTACAGTGTCCTTGTTTAGTTTTTACTTTAGTCTATTGCTGCCCTCATAGAAGTTTAGGAAATAAATCCCTTGATTTCTGGAATGGGTCCAGAAAACTGACATTATTTGTTCCTTAAATTTTTGATAGACTTTACCATTAAAAACACATAAACTCATTGCTTTCAGTTTTAGGGCAGTTTTCTCCTATAATTATAGTTATTGTTAGTCTTATAGCTATTCTTTCATCAATATCTAATACTGTGGATCAAATTCATGTCCTTACAAATGTTAGGCAAATGCATGACCTCTGAGTTAAATTCCATATCCTAAAATATATTTAAGGTTTACCCAAGGGAACTGCATTATTTCAATCTCTGCTCTTGACATGTGGGAAGATGTCATATTAATTGGTCTTTGGAGCTATGGGAGTAGATGCAGTATGCTGTATCCTCGCATCCAAAGGGAAGGTTGGAGAGCAACTCTGTATTGCCATGTTCTTTTGTCGTTTTGAAAAACATAATAGCATTTTAGGAGAAAGAAGTTACAGAAATTGTCACTCTTTTTCATAGATTGTAATTTTAAAGTCCTGGATAAATTAAATGACAGGCACAGATGCACAGATAACTGTAGGGCAGCACTTCCAGATAAAACAACAAATGCAGAATTACAGAATTAGACTCTTTAAAAATAATCACTTTACAGAGGAGAAAAGACCACCATCATTACTAACATGCAAGTAATAGTCATTTATGAAGAAGTTACATTATTATTTAGGTCTACTGTCTTCTCACCATAACATATTGCCTAACACTGACTTTGATTGGGAAGCCCAGGCACCTTCATAGAGAAAGCCATTATTTCTTACCTCATTATTTTAGATTAGATGCACTCATTTGATAAGTCTTCAAAAATTTTCTCCATATAAATGGTTGAATGTTTGTCAATTTTACCATTCATCATCCAGTAAGAACCAAATCAATTAATTTCCTGAAACTCTCAGTAATTTACAAACATTCATTCAGTAAGCAGTGTTTACCTATTCAAGCCTTAGAATGTGAGTCTGGCACATTCTAAGAACTAGAAAGAGAAATAAGCAACATAAACAAAATACCTGCCTACTATCACAGAGCTTTTTGTACAGTAGAAAAAAACAGTATAATAGCAGTATAATAATAATAATAAATATATAATGGGAAATGTGGGCATAACTACCCTGAACACAAAGGATAAAGGACACAAAGCAGGCAAAGCTGCACTCATGAGGTAACTATTTAAATAGGAATATAAATGAAGTAAGCGCCTGTGGGAAGAACATTCCCAATGGTGGAACAGTAACTCTGAAAGCCTTAGACACAACAGTGTTTGATGTTTTGGAAGAATGCAAAAGATACTAGTAAAAAGGAGTAGGGTGATGAGAAAATGAGATCAGGCAGATGTTGGGGACAACTGAGGCATCAAAGTACAACGGAAAACTGTGTGGGATTATCTCAGAGTGAGACAAAATCTGTTGATGAGTCTACCTAAGCAGGAGCAGTGGTTAGAAGGTTTTGTGTTTATTCAAAGAAAAATAAATAGGAACTTAGGCTCCACCCATAATAGTGAGAGATATATGAAGTCATTTCCCAAGTCTAGGCCATACTTTATTTCAAATGTAAGAGAATCGATATGAAGTCAGTGGTGTTTGTACAGCCAACTTAATTCTGTGTGAAATTCTTATTGTCTCAAATGTTATGGGAGAACAGATTCCAGGTCTATTTTGAGAATGTTGTCAACAAGAAGATCAACTACCTAGAGTCAGAGAAGAAAGTAGTCAAATACTGTCAAAGATTGACTGATTCCTGGCAATGAGGAGGAAGAAAATCATATCAGACCATTCCTTTATGCTTTATCATTAATACGCATATATCTAAACAATCCAAAGAGTCACTATTCTTTCTCTGTTCTCCTGAAAGACTGCAGAAATTTAACATAGAGATGAGGTTGGCTGTTGGACAGCGACCTAATACAACTCTCTTTCTTACGTTTCAGCCAAAATGTGGCCTAAACCTGTTAACTGACTCATACAGGTTACGAAGTTAAATTACTTTGAATATAAATCACCTATTTCTATCTACTCTTTTATTATGTGAAGCTATATGATCCCTCTTCTATTCCCCTACAATACTATTCAAAGTTTTCTTTAGTGCTTAATTCCATGAAATCTTTTGATTTATTATTTAGTAAAATCAATTTCTTTCAAAGACTATTTAAGCTATAAATTTACTATTCATGACATTAAATGATATGTTGTTAAAATTTTGAATCCCACTCTAAAAGAATACATTTATCCTTAATCATTAAATCTAAACTTTTTATTTTATTTTTAAAAAGGGTCTGATATAGCCCAATGTTGTCTCTTACTGTCTGTGTAGCCGAGGATGACCTTGAACTCTTGTTATTCCTGCCTGTCACTCTCAGGTGCTGGGATTACAGGCATGCTCTACCATCAAGGGCTTCAATTTTAATTTTTCAACCACAACACTCTCTTCTCCACTCTTATATATCTTCTTGGTTATATTCTACTGCAAAACATTTATCTATACTTGTTATTTTCAGTTTCTTTTCATATCATATTTTCTTTCAATCACTCCATGAAAGCCTTTTCCTTCAATATCACTATTGACCTCTAGTTTGTGAAATCAAAGTCTCTGACCTTTCCTGCTATACAAAACATTTGCTCACTCAACATATATCCTTCTGTTCAGCATTCTTACTGGTTTATTCAATTCCATCGTGGGTTTCTCTGGATGGTATCCCCTAGAAATCTATATATATTGTAATTATGGAGAACAAATGAACTCCACGTAATTCATGGAGTTAAATGACAACAACATGTGAAAAACTTCTATCAATGGCCCAGACTTCAGGTCTCCATTTCTCATTTGTCTGTCATCTCCATATAGATTCTAAGAGCCAACTAAAATTATGTTTATTTGACAAAAATCGCAAACTTTCCCTGCAGTCCTCATCAACATTACCTCATAGCAACTTCATTATCAGAGGTATAAAAATATGGCCTACAGGGCTGGAGAGATGGCTCAGCGGTTAAGGCACTTGCCTCCAGTGCCTATGGCCCTGGGTTCAATTCCCCAGGACCCACATAAGCCAGACCCACAAGGTGGTGGCCCTGGTGTGCTCTCTCTCTCTCTCTCTCTCTTTCTCTCTCTCTTTCTCTCTCTCTTTCTCTCTCTCATCTCTCTGCTTGAAAATGAATAAATAAAATATTTTTTAAAATATGGCCTACATTTTCTTTTTTTATTATTGCCATTTGTTTATTTAACCATGGAATATGCCAAATTTTGCCTATTACAATGAGGTTTTTAATCAAACAAGTAAGATCAGAGCAATACCTAAGCATGGAGATTCAGGTGTTATCGCAAACAAATAACAGATTTACACAATGGGAAACATACAGGTTTAGAACTTAAACATAATTTAACCAGAAGCTATTAGAAGCTTCAGTTGGTAAAAGCAGAACAATATTTAAGACAAAAACCTTATTTCTGTGGATACAGAGATGTGCAATAAGGTTTAATCAAATAGAAAACGTACAAATTTAAAGTTCTTGCTTGTAAACATTTGCAAGCATTAGCAAAAGTATAGTAATATATGCAGAATCTTATTAATATTGCCTAATAATACACTCTAATAATATAATCTCAATCAGGAGTTTAATAATCTTTGGCCTAGATACTTTAATTAACCTTTTAATTTTGAAATATATTTTTATCTCTTACATCTGTTTACAATCAGTCTTCTGGATAGGACAGTGGCTCTTCCCTTCTTAATATTACTATGAAGAAAGGACATTGAGTCTGTCTTTTATTGACCTATAAGTTTATCTAGGCATCTATCACAGTCCCTTTTTAAAAATTAATATTTTTATTATGAATAGTTATATGCACTGTATGAGCAAATCATGTGATGGTATCCCCATTTCCCTCCTCTCTGTCCCTTACCCATTGGGGACCCTCCTCTGTGTGCATATTGGATCTGTCCATAGGGCAGGGGGTTCTACATTTTCTTCTTAAAGCCACATCCAAACCATCAACTAACTGTACTCAGCAGACTTCAGGAAAATGAGAACCTCATCATTCCCTCCCTTTCACCATCATTACCTGTCTAGACTAATGGCATTTCATCATGGATTGTTGAAATAACCTACCTGAACAATATTCCAGGTGATTATTTTAGGTGATACAAAAGTTACAACTTCTTCCCATTGGCTTACCATATCAATGATAATTTCAGGTGATATGAAAGGTGTAATTTCTTCCTATTGGCTTACAATGTCGATGATAATTTCAGGTGATATGAAAGATGTAACTTCTTCCCATTGGCTTACCATATCGATGAAAATTTTAGGTGATATGAAAGGTGTAACTTCTTCCCATTGGCTTACCATATCAATGATAATTTTAGGTGATATGAAAGGTGTAACTTCTTCCCATTGGCTTACCATATCAATGATAATTTTAGGTAATATGAAAGGTACAACTTCTTTCCATTGGTTTCCCATACTGCTCAGAGAAAGCTGATGTCCTCTCCACAGACACAAGGCCTTCATGACCACACCATGTGCAACACTCTTAGCTTCATTCTTGGGTTCTTCCACTTTGGGTCCTTATCATCCTAGTCCAGCCACACTGACCTCCTTACTGATAGTGTTTCAGGTATGTTAGGAATGTTCTTTACCCAGATATCAACTTAGTATATATACTTAAGTTACTATACACTCACTATTACCTCATCAAAGGTATGACTTTTGACCATCATATGAAAATAGATTAAATTTTTAAAGCCATGCACCACATATTCTTGCCTACTTTATTCTTCACAATCAATACACAAAATACCATCTGATACACTATTTTATCTGCCTTTCACACTAACTAGTAAACTCTGTGAAGACAAGGATTTTTTTCATTCTTCTATACTGTAAAACATATCTGTATCTAACATGTAGCCTAAATGAAGGACAAAATATAATGTCATATGTAATTAGCAAAAAGAAGATAATTTAGATAAAATTATTTTTCTTAAATACTAGATTCCATTTCTATCTATACTCGGAGGATCTATACAAGCCACATTTAGGAGATATAAATCTTTCTTTTCTCTTTTATTGACTTTAAAATAGTTATGGTATTTTCAAAATGCACAATTCATGCCAAAAACCAATTGGGGAAAATATGCTATGAAAGTTTTTAGGGTTTATGCTTGTAGTAAAATCACTTTTAGAGTACAATCATAATTCCTGTCTCCTGACACATCATCTCTATATAAATCTGTTTCAGAAAAGGGCCAGAGGATGTAAAGTATAGGATCATGATGAAATTTGATTCAATGTGTTTTTTTCATTAGTGTATACTAAAAATGTATTTTATTTTGATTTTTACTATATATTTTTTAATCTTATCTTGGGAAATTAATTACTTAAGCTAACTATGGTTTTAATGTGTCTTGTGCAAAAGAATTTTTAAAAATGATGTACAACAGAAATATTTTGAAATTACCAAAAGTTTTATTGGCATATGATTCGATGGAAAATATAAAAACATGTTCATCCCAGGAATGAAATCTATTAGTTCTACAATCTTGACTTCAGAACACAAAACTATATGCTTGGTTGCTAACAGTAAGTCTTAGTGCACTTCCAAATTAGAAATATATCTCTGTAGCAGATTTTGTGACTATGAAATGTATCTATAATTAAATATTTCCTTACTGAGGATTGTTCATTTTTTTCTTAAGTGGCTTGCCTTTAAATGAGTTGGCATGCATCTATGCAGGAATATCTTATAATTCCTTGAAATATTGTGAGAACACTCATTATTAACAGGACTGATGCCACAAAAAGGAGCAATTCAGATGGACTGTGGAATGTGAGGCAGGCACCATGGAAGGAGTGTGGGGTCTTGAGGAGGACAAGCAGGCAAGGCCAGACTCATAAGCAAAAGGTCAAAGCAGGAGAAATGATTCAAGTTGTTCCCAAAGCTCTGTATATTGAGTGGGATTCTCCTAAGATTTCTGCAATAACATGATTCTTGAAATTATTAATTAACATTGAAGAGCACCGAGAAATGAGAATGGTATCCCCATCTAGCCTTGTGATTTAAGCTAATAGCCTGAGTGGTTTCGGATACAATAGAACGTCAAAACTTAAAATAAGCTCTGAGATCATAGGTTCAACTGATGAATCATGGGCATATAGGTAAACATTTAAAGGGAAGCAAGACTTTCAATTGAACATTATGAGTGGGATGGATCTTTGAACTAAACTATCATCTTGAATCATATTTTACATTGAATTTCACCTTGACATGCCTTGGCATTTTTTCATGACCTAACAAGATAGTTATGATAGGATATAGTGAAAATAATATGAAAGAAATTTAAGTGTCCTAATAATACTCTGGGACAGCCATACCTGATACACAGGTCTACAAACCAAGCTACTAAGGAGGCCTAGGCAGAAAGCCCACTCTGGGCCACAGACCAATCAAGGTCATCATGAAAATTTGATAAGACCATGTCTCAAAAAAAAAAAAAAAGTATAAAGAGAATTGTGATAGAGCTCAGTGGTAGAATGTTAGGCTGTGCAAAGTTCTAAATTCAATTCCTAACATTGCAGGAACCACACACACACACCCTTTACTCTGGAATGAAGGTTATATATTTGACACAAATTAGCAGAGAAAAATAGAGGTAAAACTTGATGCTTTATATAATTCGTAAATTATTCAGATTATTATTTTCTTAGAAGTATTGAATCTTTGAAATTAAATAAATAGCAAGAGATAACTAAATGTTAGTATCTAACAAACTAAACTAATGAAGAAGACGCTGGTTATTTATAGAAAAAGAGACCATTTTTGAGTTGATTATGTTTTGTATCCGGCTTTACCTTTGTTTGTTTTACTTTTTAGAACAGATTTTCCACTATAAAGAACAGATTCATGTGTTATCGAGAGAAGAGCTGTTGATTCACCCTTGGAACTACTGAATGAAACCAAACTACAGCTGAGGCCAAACATTACTGCTCAGACCCACTATGCACTTTAATGACAATAACTGAAGAAACATTGAAGTAGCTCTTAAGACAAAATATAATTTTAAATACTAAAATTTATAATTCTGACAATTATATAGACATCTATATCCTCCATTTCAGTATCAAACATTATAATATCAGTGCCCTAAAAATCCATTGTGCTTTCACCATATACCTTTCATAAATTTGCTTTTTATCAAAATAACAAATAGATGCATATAAGTAATTAGCCTTTTGAAACTGGCCTCTTCCACTTAGCAGACATAGTAAAATTTCCACCAGTTTTTGCATTGTTCTGTGACTCACCTCTTTTTAGCACGAAGTAATATCCCACTGTTGTTACATGTCTGTCAAAAGTCATATAATGAACTCCCAGAGTAAATTTGAAAGTAAACTATGAACTTGACTGACAGGACTGTCTAGAAAGGCATCAGTCACACTGCATACTTCTCTGGTGCAGACTGTTAATATTGGGGAGGGTGTGAAAGTGGGGGGGCAGGGAATATAAAATTTTCCATACACTCCACTCAATTTGTCTGTGAATATAAAATTAATTTAAAAATAAAATTTATCAGCGAAAAGAGATGAAAGTCTTAAAATTTGTTTTCAAATCACAAGAAACTAAAACACAGATATGAAATTTAGAAAACAATCGCACAAATGAAATATCGATAATAATATATGACAAAAATCAAAGCCAAATATATTGATTTATTTTATAAATTATAGTGACACTAAAACTAGTGAAATGTCTTCAAAAAGATGATTGAAATTCTATGCAGGCCACATTCTGAATGAGAAGACTGAATAACACACTCTGATGTGCTCTAAATCAATTTAAGATATGCTTAACTTCAGCTTAAAAGTTCCAAAAGGAGTATTTTGAAGTATGCAAATTGGTTCTAAATTAATCTCCTAAAGGAACAAACCATAGGAACACAAGCTACAAAGCAACATCATAAAATATTTAAAATCATCATTGAAGAAATTTGAAACGATGTGAGAATCATCAGAAAACACCACAAGAATTTACCACAACAGCAGGATGACATTTCAAATCTGTGACGCAAGATCAGTTTTTCCACTCATGGTTATTTGGTTCAAAACATGATAATTAAAAGGATTGAGTTGAACAGCAATCCCATATTTTATGTGTAAGTTAATTCCAGTATTAAATGTACAAAAATGAAATAAGAAGAAACTTTATTTTGGGCACATATTTTCTAATATTTAAAATGTCTTCTAAAGGAACTTCATTTCAAAGCTTTATAAAAATTCTTTTAAAACTTTATTTTAAACTTCATAAATTATGAAAATTCTCTACAGATATACCATATAAAAAGTCAAAGACAGCCATGCCTGGTGATGGATGCCTGTAATACCACCACCTGGGGATGCTGAGGCAGGAGGATCACCAGTTCAAGGTTAGCCTGTCCTACTGAGTAAATAAGAGTTCAATGTGGACAACCAAGTCATATCTAATCTCACAACAAAAGAGTAAGAATGTCTCACAATAAAAAGTTTAAAAGAGGGGAGATAGAGATGTAGCCTAAAATTAACACACTTACCTTGGCCCTATTTTTAATCCCTAAATATAAACAAAACTAATTTTAAATTGAATAAAGAAAAAGTAATAGGAAATCAAGGTGTGGCTTTAATCCCAGCACTCAGAGGCAGAGGTAGGAGGATTGCTGTGAGTTCAAGGCCACCCTGACACTATCTAAGGAATTCCAGGTCACCCTGGGCTGTGAGACCCTAAACTCAAAATAATGAAAAATAGTAAGACACGCAACTGGAATAAATCCTTATAATGTATAATATATATGAAACTTTTCACAGCAGTTGTAATAATAGTTGTAGTAATTGTTTACTGGTTCTCTGAGGTTAAACTGGGAACTCTCTTCCCAATGAATGGATAGCCTCTGATGGAAACATGCTCATCAAGGTTGGAGACTTTGCCTGAGCCCTGAGAACCAAACAAGACCATGAAATCCTCCTCTGGAGAGATATCAAGTCCATCTCTGTGGAATGCCTGAAGAGATGATCAAGTTTTATGTTCCGAGACACATGAAAAAAGCTGGTCTGAACTATTGGATCTGAGTGCCAAGAGAAGCAGTGTCTTATGTAGTTATGTAGGCAGACACACAAGCACACACACACATACACACACAAAAAAAATAAAATAATCCACTGACACGTGAAGAGTCAAGGCATTATATAACCATATGTTTACAGCCAGCACTATAAAAGACAAAACTCGCCCTACTACAAAGACTGATCCAGACGGCCCACGGAGGAGGATATCCAGCTGCCTGGGGATGGGGAAGGGGGGCAACGGGGAATTGGGGATAACAACTCATGGTTCGCCCACTAAACAATGTAAGTCATTATGAACAATAAAGAAAAAATAAAAGACGAAACTCAATTATATTCAGTAAGTGAATTTTTTTAATTCTTGAAGAATTTGAAATGTTTGAACTGTCTTTCTCATTTTAATGAATATATTTCACAGAATAAATTAAGGAAATTCATAATCATGCCAAAAATTTCAGGGGAATTTTTTTTCCTTTCATAAAGTAGTAATTAAGAAAAAAATATGAAAATTGGGACACATTTCTTTAAAATATTTTCGGTCTCTTTCTCATGACATAGAACTATTATTTTAAAATAATGTTTTGATTTATTTTCCATATGCCATTGTTATATGTTAAAGTAGAATTTTAATTTCTGATTAGGATTAATGAAATACTTTACACTGTCGAGATTTCCTGAGTTATTCTCATTATTGATAATGTTTGAAGATGAAAATTTACATTGTATATTTTATGAAGCAGAGGTGCTAGGTTCTCACTTTAAAGCTGTATAAAAGTAATCTCCTGGACATACAAATGTCTGAATGATTTACAAAGCCCTCTCATGTTAAAGTGCATTTATCACACATATCTCTATTTCCAAATGAATTAATATGAAGAATATATAGCATAAGACATCATGAACCTTGTGCTGTTAATGAGTTTTTATGGTTATTAATATCTTTATCACATTTCCCTGAAGATAATATAATTGCTGTTATTATTTTTAGCAAGAACATAAAACACATTTTCTATTTCTGATGACTTTGAAACATAACTCTTGGGTATAATCTCTGTGTGAAAGCATGAAATGAATAGGCTGTCAAACAGTATGCATTCCTCTCATAATGAAAATTTCCTCTATAATACATCTATCTTCTACTACCTGATGGGCTTTATAACACTCTTAGATATTATGTATATTAAAAGCATGTGCCAACTGCAGGTATCTCAGAAACTGGTCAACAGGCCACAAAGTATTCACACACATACAAATACACACACAAACACACACACAAAACTTGTTTCATTGAATTTATGCATAAATCAAATTAGGTATGTAAATATATCAGGCTTCTTTAAAATAATTCAAGAGGTTTACTGAAAAGGATGAGTGGAGTTTACTGAGTTGCCAGTAACAAATACCCTAATTCAATCTAGTCATTATTTATTGACTATTCAGTTTTGAAAATACTGACAGGGCACCTATAAGGTAGGATTCTCTATCTAAATATATATATATGTAATATGCTAGGAGACACTGTAGCATAATAAACCAATATCCCCAAATATGTATACTTTTGTTTCATCACTTCATATTCTTCTGGATTAGTGCATATGTTGATGAGAATCTTTTCATAAAAAAGCAAGTAAATAAGCTACCACTAATGGATTCATAACTAGATTTATGTATTTCTCTGAAGTTGTGTGCACTTTTATTTGAAGTCAATACAGATTTATTTTCTCAAGGTTCTGATGGGGGGAGAGGCAGGAGAAGGAGGGGAGCTAAAGGTAACATTGACATATGAAGAGAGCTCAGGAGGGTCTTATCTTCCTTTTCTGCCAGGATCGCAGGGTACACACACACCTCAGGGTTCTGTGGATTGCTGCTGGTTTGCTTCATCAGGTTCGCAGTTGTGCCTTGGGACTCTCACCAGGGCCACCTCGTTCTTTACTGTCTGGGAGTTCTGGGATGGCTGGAGGCTGGGCAGTGTCCTCAAGAAGTTTTCAATTCAGCAACATATCTTCCAGCATCACAGGCCCTGGTTAGAGGCTACAGGTCTCCCTGATCCCTGGGTACCCTGGCTACAGGCTGCTGCAAACTTCTCTTCTGGGATCTGGGGGTTTGCGATGCTCTCTGGCAACTCCAGACTCTGGCTGAGGAAGAGGATGCCTGGAGGAGCTATGGGTCATAGATGTTGGAGACTTGGGGTGACAGTGGGCATCTTCTGTGGGCAGAACAGGGATATATTATTATACCACAAGCCTTGTGCTCTGGCTGCTCTTGCACTTATAAGAGTAAAGAACCTGTCAGAAGGGCAAGCACAATTTGTCTCCTGTTTTGGTGCAGAGGGAAGGCAGCAGGATCGGGCATGGGGAAAGGCATTGTCCCAGGACACATGGGTTTATCTTGGTTCTTACCACCCTTCCTACTGTGGTCTTGGTGGTATTGGGTCAAGAGATAGGTTGTCATTAACTGGTCAAACTTATGTCATAAAATAGACTCACATGTGTCACATGGATCAAATCCTATAACCCTCATGTCTTCCTGGTAGTCAGGGTTCAGCCTTCTGGGACAGTCCCCTCAAGTTAACTGGAACCCTTTCTGCCTTGCTGATGCCATGAGTGAGTCATTAGTTGCTTCAGTGTGGACCTCAGATTGGGATCAACAGTTGTTAACTGACTGATTAGTTCTGTCAGTTCTTCTGATATGTGATCAGGAACATATTCCCCTGCTATAATCCTCTGTTAACTCCCACAATGTGGTATCTTCGAATGGGATAGGGCCAGTAACCATATGGTATAATAAAACACCCACGAACCACATGTCCTTTCTATGATATCATATGGTTGATGCTTGTATAGTTCTGGTGGAAGATATGTGTAACCACAGCCACTGTTAAACAACTCCCCTGGCCTGAATTTGGTGGCCAGGCCAAAGTCAATGATGATGACTGTGGTGGTTTGATTCAGGGGTCTCCCACAAATGAATGTCTAATGAATTCTTGACCCCAGCTGATGGCAGTTTGGGTACTAGAACCTTCTTGGAGCTATGTTGTTGGAGGCTGGCTTATCGGTGTTATAAACCAGCTTATCCTTGCCAGTTTTTGGCACCCTCTCCTATTTCTGTTGTCCACTTGATGTTGGCTAGGAGGTGAAGTCCACCTTCTGCTCATGCTATTGATTTCCCCGCCATTATGGAGATTCCCCTCAAGTTTGTAAGCCAAAACAAACCCATTCTTCCACAAACAGATTTTGGTTGGGTTCTTTTCCATTCAGCAACGAAAGAAAGATGTTGACTGAAACAGTTTCAGTCACATCAAGCTGTATTCACAGCACTACAAAGCATCTCTTATGCCGAACTTTAAAATCTTTCTACATTTACTCCTACAAATCAGTTCAAAAAGGCCAAAACAGATCCCACTCTCTGGTACCAAAACTGTTATAGTCAGCTTTCTCTCATTGCTGCACAGAAAGAACCCAACCAAAAGCATCTTATGGAGGAATAGGTTTATTTTAGCATATGAACCTGAGGGGAAGCTCCAGAATGGCAGGGAACATAATGGCATGAGCAGAGAGGTGGACATCCCCTCCTGGCCAACATCAGGTTCACAATAGCAGCAGGAGAGTGTGTCAAACACTGGCAAGTGGAAGCTGGTAAAACCCCATAAACCCACCCCCAACAACACACCTTCCACATGGTTCCAATACCCAAACTGTCATCAGCTGGGGATCCAGCATTCAGAATACGTTCATTTGTGGGGGACACCTGGATCAAATTCATGATGACCTTGGCCAGTGGAATCCAGCATGGTGTTGACTGGCTTGATGTCCTGGGCCTATCCCACAGTCATGGCAGTCGTGCAGAGTATCCAGGATTTGCCAGAATATTCGGGCGGCCTTGTCCTCCTTCATGTAGCCCTCCTTGAAGATGTACTGATAGATGATCTCCTGTATAGTCCCAGAACCATGTAGATCTCTTTCATCTCCATAATCTGGAACAGAGTGAAAATATTCAGGTGATCAGTGATCTTCAAAATGTCCATCTCCCTTTCAATTTCATTGAGTATCTCATCCTCCTTATATCTGCTGGGGGGGGCACCCCCACACAATGACCCCACCCATGAGCTCATAGAAGGCATGGACCAATCACAGCTAGCCATGCCCAAGAGTCACAGAAGGTACTATGACAGTGTCTGGCTCAAGTGGGCCATGGAGTTTCACACTTAGGCTTTTGGAAATTAAAGCCAGGAGATGCTGCATGTCCTTTGGGCACTTCTTTGAAAATATGTGATATCTTCTCTCATTCTCAATGATGCTCTAAAGCACAAGCTGTTCCTTCACTGATACCATAAGGCCTGTGGACAACACAGCCTCAGGTAACCCCAGTATGCATCCCTGGGCCTATGGGACAGAGTTGTCAGTTGAACAGGCTTGTGACCACTATATACAGACTGCTTTTTAAAATTTTTTTAAACATTTACCATGGAAAATATTGAACAGTAGTGTTAAGAGATGTGAATGATTTCTTTGACAAGTTCTACAGAGTAAGTGGACTGTGAAAAAGGCTAATGAGGATTTCTGATACTTTATACATGGTGGAAAAGCTCTCATCACCTTGTGTCTTCTACTGGCTCTGGTGGTCCAACTGGACAGAGGGAGGGGAGTTTTCTCCTTAAAGCCAACAAGATGTAACCTTGATAACCTTG
>PVHP010042119.1:0-15087 GCA_004024765.1 Zapus hudsonius
AGAGGAGAGGAGAGAGGAGGAGAGGGGAGTAGAAAGGAGAGGGGAGGGAAGGGAAGGGAAGGGAGAGGAGGAGAGGGAAGAGGAGGGGAGGGGAAAGAAGGGAAGAGGAGAGGAGAGGAGTGGAGAAGAGGGCAGAGGAGAGGAGAAGAGAGGAGAGGGGAGGAGATAAGAGGGAAAAGGAGAAGAAAAAGAAGGGGAGGAGGAGAGAAAGGAAGAGGAGAGGAGGGGAGAAAGCTACTGCTGTCAGGAACTAAGTGTCTGTGGCATGTAGGATGCTATGCTGGGCATAGTAGAGTAATGGAGAGACATGGATCTGCCTTGGTAGGGGTGATGGTTCCTGGGACCCTAGGCATATACCCTACCATAGAGGTCTGAAAACCTAGATCAAAAGCTGAGCTGTTTGAAGAAATCATGAAGCTGCACGAATTCCATTGAGACTTGACTGTGTTCGGGTTTTCCATAGATCACTGCATCCCCTCCATCCACTTTTTCAGGGACCCCCACCTCCAAGCCCAGAGAGCATGTCTGGCAGTAGCTCACCCTTCCCGACTCTACTCTGGGCTGTGAACATGAATAATTGGAAACAGAACAGGATGCCAGAAGATCAGAAATGTGCCTTCCATCACACCCAATGTCCTATCTGAAAAGTACCCCCATGAAGGCAGCACTCCAGTTTTCTGAACATGACATCAGTGTTAGAGCAGATAGGAATCTGTGTCTTTCACTCCAAAACAAAGTTCTTTGCCATTATGGTCAAGGTCAAATGGTTCCGAATTAGGACAGAGAGAGGCAACTATTGTTTATTAAGTACCTGCTTATGTGCCAAACACTTTCGCTCCTTATCACACCTAATCCTGACAATAACTCCCCAATATTGGCAGCACTGGTTCTGTCTCAGTGCAGAAACTGAGGGTGGGGATGGGGGTGGTAAAGTGGCTCCATTTGCAGAGAACTTACCTAGCTTGCACAAAGCCCCAGGTTCTGTCCCTAGAATTGTACAAACAAGGTATGTTGGTGCATGCCTATAATCTCTTCATGTGGGAAGTGAACAGAGAGAATCAGAAGTTCAAGGTCAGACTTGCTATGTGGCAAGTTTAAGGTCAACCTAGGATACAAGAGACCCTGTGTCAAGAAACAACAACTACAAACAACAATAATGACACAAGACAATAGACTAAGAAAGTTCTAGAAATAGAATGGGTATAATAGAGGGAAGCTTTGTGATTTTTATTTCTTGTTGCTTTTATGATATGCCCAAATCCCAAATTTCCTGTGGTTATATTGATGCCCCTTTAAGAGACAGTGTGGAATAGAGGTTCAGAGGTGCACTCTGGAAGCAGATTTCTGGGGGCTCTGCTACTCATTTATTGGCTGCGTATATTAGTTGAGAGAACAACTTAAATGGAGGAATTGTGTGTTTTGGCTCATGGTTTCAGAGACTTCAGCCCATAGTCCTTAGTGTTCTTGCCTATAGGCTCGTGATGAGCAGAACAGAGTATCTGGAGGAGACTGTTTACTTCCTGGTGATCAGGAAGCAGAGATCAAGGATGGGACTGAGGGCAAAGACATACCCCTAGTTGCCTACTTCCTTCAACTAGGCTCTACCTCCTAGAGTTTCCAGAACCTTCCAAAATAACCCATCAGCTAGGGACAAGGAGTTCAATAGCATGAGCCTGTGGAAGATATTTCTTGTTTAAATAATAACTCTGCACAACCCTTCACATGTTGCCTCCTCTAGCTCTCATTTCTCTTAGGATAACAAAAACAATAATACTGTCTTGTAGAATTTTTAAGGCAAATAACGAGAGGCAATAAGACATCTAGCACAGCATAAGTGCCTCAACTAAGAATAGCTAATTATCATATTATCATTATTATTGTTGTTGGTTTGGTATTTTATCATTTTTGCAAGCTCAATACATGTAAAAAAAATAGAGTGAATTCAGGGAATGAACAGTGGTAGTTGGATGGTTGGAGGGATAGTAGGTCACACAATGACTCAGGTGCAGCTGGCTGGGCCTGGCCCAGGCCTCCTGAAATACCCCTCCCCCACCAGCCACCGTGGCCACAGCAGGCAGCCCAGGTGAATGGAGGCCAGATGGTCCTGGGCCAGGCAGGGGTTACTCCCTGGGGCCTCCGGAGTCTAGCACCAATTACAGGACTGCTAATTATCTTCTCAGCTGGAGCTTTGTCCCCTGTTGGGAGGGTGGAAGTGGGGGTGTGAAAGTCGGGTTGATTCTTACAGATTAAAGAGGGCTGTGGTGCCTGACCCTGCCCCACTGGGCAGATCCTGGGTCAGCTCCGTGCAACCCAGCCCTGCCCTTAGAAGGGAGCGTTCAGGGCTGCGCACCCTGGGGAGGGGCCTTTCCTGAGGTGTCAATTAGATCAGGCTGAGAAGGTGGCAGGTTTTCTTGTGAGAGGAGTGGGGTGGGAAAAACCATTCATATTTGATCCTCATTTCCCAGATGGTAAATCAAGGATTAGAAAATGAAGTCACTTACTCAGGTTTGGGCACCAGAGGTGAAGTACTGAGCAAGGAGCTTAGCCTGAGGCTCTGACCTCCTGAGGAGGGGAAATCCTATACCCACTTATCTGACCACCTGGAGGGTGTGAGGTCCAAGAGTGAAAGCCTTGGGTGAATCAGTTGTCAGCTCTATTTCCCTGACTTCATCTGGGACCCACTCTGGTAAATTACCATAGCTACTTCTAGAGCTTTGTGGAGGACAAAAATTTCTTTTCTGTTTTCAAAGTATTGTCTGAGAATAGTGGCTATAAAAAGTGCTAGTTGCTGCTTATTAAATATCTACTTTGTACGATGTAGCATGTCAGCATCTTTAGGACCTCACTGAATTGTCACAATTGTAATGAGACATCCATTTCATAGACAGACAAGGCAACAGGCGCAGAGAGGCCTGAGTGAAGGGTTCTCCAAGAACATAGAGTTGCCAGTCAGTGCCAAAGCCATGATCTGCGTCCAGACCCTAGCTAACTCCAAGGCCCATGTTCAGGATTGTTGGGTGGACATTTACAGAGGAATGGTTGGATTTAACAAGAATGTTCAGAAGGCCTTGTGGAGGGGCAGGATGCAGGGAAGTCCCAGCAGGCTGAGAGGAGACCTTTCACTCAAGAGAAGGGTAACCCGGGTCATCAGGACAGATGAGTTGAAGATAATCTTCCCAACATCCACACAAGGGAGGAGTTTCACATGTAACACCTCCATTAGAAATGTGAAAATCTGGGCTAGAAAGATGGCTAAGCAGTTAAGGTGCTTGCCTGCAAAGCCTAGTGACCCAGGTTTGATTCCCCAGTACCCACATAAAGCCAGATGCGCAAAGTGGCGTGTGCATCTGGAGTTCATTTGCATCAGCTAGAGGTCCTGTTATGCCCATTCTCTCTCTCTCTCTCTCTCTCTCTCTCTCTCTGCTTATGAATAAATAAATAATAAAACTGCCTTTTAAAAAAGAAATGGAAGAAGCTTTTAGTCTATATGGCATGTCCTGGGTACCTATCTGCCAAGCAAATAGAAATAGTCCCTGGCTCCCAGACGCCTTCCATCTAGAAGCAACAAAGAACCAGGGAAACTTGTGGGTAGAATATTGAAGGTGAGTACACAGGGTTTAGCTTAGTTGGTTGGGTGCCTGCCTAGCTAGCACACACCTGGCCCTGAGTTTGATCCTCAGCACCTCACCAACTGGGCACGTAGTGTACACCTAGAATCCCACATTCAAGAGGTGGAGTCAGGAGGATCAGAAATACAAGATAAGGTTATTCTCAGGTACATAGCATTTGGGACCAGCCTGGGTTATGTGAGACTCTGTCTCAAAAAAAAAATTTTTTTTAAAAAACACAGAAGGTAGGCTGGAGAGATGGCTCAGCGGTTAAGGCACTTGCCTCCAGTGCCTAAGGAAGGCCCCGGGGTGGTTCAATTCCCCAGGTCCCACATAAGCCAGACCCACAAGGTGGTGGCCCTGGTTCTCTCTCTCTCTCTCTCTCTCTCTCTCTCTCTCTCTCTCTCTCTCTCTCTCTCTCCTTGAAAATGAATAAATAAAATATTTTTAAAGTGTATTTATAAAAATAAATAAATAATAAACACAGAAGGTGAGGTCACTCTCTCAATTGTATCATTGTGTGATTTTCATTATTTGTATAAGAATACTTCTCTTAACTTCTTTTTTTGTGCCTGATCCCTTTAGTAGTCAGAAAGTCTACAGATCCTTGGCAAAAAAAAGGGGGGGGGTATTTTTGTTATTTTAAACCCGTGATAAGAACACACAATATACAAGTTCCTATCTGAACCATCTTCGGGTGCACTTTCCGGCTAAGGAGCATTGCCAGCATTCACAGCTTTGCCCACCCATCATCCCCACCCATATCCCCACCCACCCCTGGACCGCTCTCACCTTCATAATTAAACGTCAGATTCTCCTCACCTCCTAACTCCGGACCACCATTCTACTGGCTGTCTCTGTGAATTTTTTGACCCTGGTGCCTCATCTAAGTGCAATCATTCTGCATTTGTCCTTTTGTGACTGGTTTAATTCACTTGGCATAACGTCCTTAGGAGTCATCCACCTGTCAGAACGTTTTAAGGTTGAAGAGTTGGGTGTGTGTGGTGTATGCCTGCAAGCCCAACAGTAAGGATGAAGAGTATCAAAAGTTCAAGGCCAGCCTGGGCTACAGACTCGGCTTGAGGCCTCCCTGATTACATACACACACACACACACACACACACACACACACACACACACACACACTAGTCAATTGTATGAATATAGCATGTTTTGTTTATCCATTCGTCCATCCATAGTCACTTGAGTTGCTTCTACCTTTCTGTTATTGCTGACAATGGACCAAAAATGTTTGCACTGCATAAAGTTATATATATATATATACATATATATATATGTGTGTGTGTGTGTAAATATAAATTATATATAAGGAAAACAATTTTATTAACATACAATGATCAATATATTTTAAAGACAAATTGTGATTTTTAAAAATATTTTATTTTATTTATTTTTCAAGCAGATACAGAGAGAGAGAGAGAGGGAGAGAGAGAGAACACCAGGGCCACCACCTTGTGGGTCTGGCTTATGTAGGTCCTGGGAAATTGAACCCAGGGCCTTAGGCACCCGAGGCGAGTGCCTTATCCGCTGAGCCATCTCTCCAGCCCCAAATTGTGATTTAGAACTATATTAGCTCCTTCACTAATGTAGTAAAGATCTCATAACAGACCTAAAAACTTTTAATTTTGTTTTGCCTTTACTCCCCCCCCCCCAACCCCGGGATCCTAGGGATAAGAAACTGAATCTAGGTTCATCTGCATGCCAAGCACATGCTCTACCACCTCCACAGCCCCACAAGCTTAATTTTGAAACAATAACTATAATGAGTATAAATGTTATTTTAAAACTCCTATAATAATGAGAATATCACATAAAAGGATCCATGATTTCCATTGGTAACAAAATCCCAGGTACTACAAGTATTCCTGAATTTAGTTGCCTTCATTCATAAAAGAAGTAAATACTAAATTCCTGTTCTAAATGTATTAAAATTAGGGTGTCAGCTTGGGACCCCTGGAAAATTTCTTCTCAGAACTTATGAGATGCCAGCAGCCTGGACCATAGATGGTGAGCACAGCTCTGGAGCTTCAAGTCATTTCTTTACCCATCCAGCTCTGAGACAGAGCTCCAAATTCAACTTTTGGGGGAATTGAAATGATCTTTCCTGGGACTGGCTCATGTCAGGGGAAGTTGCCTATCTGTGGTTAATACAATATCCCTCTCCAGCCCACACCCCCCTTATCTGCTTGGGCTCCCTGCCTCCTGAGCCTCTTTTGCAAAAGAAGATAAAACCAGGGAAGCATTTGTCCCAGGCTTATCCGTCTGAAAATCTCTTCATCCATAATAGGTGCCAGGATGGTAGGCTTGTTATATCCACATTTTTTCCTGCCAGCCAGCGTAAACAAGGCAACCAAGCCAGACCCTGACTTTTTCTACCTTCCCAGTCCTTAGGGAGCCCAGATTGGCATCTTGTTTTCACAGATCTTAAGTTGTCTAGAAGTTTTACATACCAGGGGGTGGTCTGGGGTCCTATCAGGGGCCATAAAAGACCATAGCCAGCAAAGATAGAGGATCAGCAGGAGAGTCTTAAGCAATTAGCTGAAGAGGAAGCCACAAAGGAAGTTTATATGCAGGTGACCAGGCATGCTGGCGATATGCCTGGAGATAAAAGGCCAGGCTGAGGAAGCCCATGGGAATTCACTGACCTGCTACCTTCTGGATAGGTTCGGTCTGTGCGTTTTAACAGCACACGTAGAAGTCTAAGGAAAGTGACAATAGCAGCCAGTTCAGCTGACTGAAGCTCGTTGATGCCAGCTGCTGCCCAGGTCGAGTTGGGGCTGAGAGCTCTGCTGACCTCCTCACCCCAGCTGTTTGCATGAGTTGATGCACACCTCACTTTGAGTCATGGCAGAGGAAAAGCACGTCTTTCTCCCCCTTGGAAGTGCCTGGAGACAGAGGAGACAACACAGGCTATGAACTCTCACTGTTTACCATGTGTTTAATCCGCAACACCATGGAAATAATGTACAATAATAAATTATATAAATATAAATTATATATATGCAAGCCAGAGAACTCCCTCTTGCATTTCTAAGTGTAGTACATGGTCAGGTTGTCTACTAGTTAAGTTTAGTGGTCTTTTATCAACTGTGTAGTAGAAAGGTTAACAGGTAGAAAGGTAGCAGAAAGGTCTAAAAGCTGGGATTCAGGCAGGTAGGTAATTGTGGCCTCCAAGCTCATGCTCTTTCATTGTAAGATAACTTTTCCCCTAAATTTCCCTTGGATAAAAAGAAAATATCTTCAGTAAGTCAAACAGAGAAATACAAGATGTCCCAACAATTCCATTCCCAAGCATATATCCCGAAGAAACCCAGAGAGGTGATCAAACAAAAGCTTGTACCCATATAGCTTGAGTGATGAGTGCTGGGGCAACAAGTGTCATACCCAGGTTTAATCCACAGCATTGCAAAAACCAAGAGCTTGTAGACTGCTGCCCATAGAAACAGTGTTCACAATAGCCAGACACGTGAAACCACACAATTATCTACAGGGGAATAGAAGAACAAAATGCGGTAGGTATATCCATGCAATGAGATAGTATTCACTCATGAAGAAGAATGGATTTCTAGCGCTTGCTACAACATCGACTAACTTTGGAAACATCGATGTAACAGAAGCTAGTCATTACAAACCCCACATGATATATAATATATATAATTCTAAATACATGGTACTTCCAGAATAGACAACTCTATAAGGACAAAAAGCAGATTCATAAACCAGGTGCTTGGGAGAGGACTGGAAGAATGGCAAGTGACTGCTATTAGGTAAAGGTTTCTTTTAGAGGTGGTAATAATGTTCTAGAACTAGGCAGAAACAACAGGACAGTTGTGCAGCTTCTGAAAGACTCCGTGTTTGACCCTCGGCATCATCCGCAAAAAGTTAAAATGGTAAGTTTTCTGCTATTTTATTTTATCACTGTGGTGGTTTGATTCAGACGTCCCCCCATAAACTTAATGTGTTCTGAATGCTTGATCGCCAGCTGATGGCAATTTTGGAATTGGAACCTTGTTGAAGGTGTGTTGTTGGGGGGTGAGTTATGGGTGTTATAGCCAGCTTCTCCTTGTCAGTGTTTGGCACAATCTCCTGCTGCTATGGACCATCTGATTTTGTCCAGGAGGTGATGTTCGGCCTCTGCTCAACCCATCATTTTCCCTGCCATCATGGAGCTTCCCCTCAAGTCTGTAAGTCAAAATAAACCCATTCTGCCCTTCAACTTGGTCAGGTTCTTTGTGCCAGCAATGAATAAGTTGATTGCAGCAACCACAGTTTTAAAAATAGCAAGAACCAGATCTCTAGAAGAAGCATTAGATGGATTTCAAGTGCTTTATATCCCCAAAACCACTTTTTGGAGTTTGGTATAATCACACTTTCCATAGGCCACCTGCTGTGCAAAAGGTGTGGTCAAGAAGATGAAGAAGTAGGGTCTTACTCTAGCCTAGGTTGAACTGGAACTCACAGCAATCCTCCTACCTCTGCCTCCCTAGTGCTGGGATTAAAGAAGTGAGCCACCAGGCCCACCACTGTTGTACACCCCTTTTTTTGATAGGCTTTTATGGCAATGTTCTCATTGGCATAATTAAAATCATATTACTGTATTGATTTAAAAAACAAAAAAATTAGAAGATGATGAAAGAATGAGGGTGTTTTCTTCGAGTCTCCTTCCGTGCTTGGGAGAAACCAAAGCTGTAGTGACAGGTGACTACCTTCCCAGATACAGTGATTCTCTGAGCTCATATTAGCACATGATTACTTCGTTCTGGCTCTTTGGATCTCTATGCTGGGCCTTTGCATTGCCTTCTGGCTGATTGACCACAAAATAAGTGTTCCTTGATTCATTTCTGAGAACTGTGGTGATTTTAAATGAGTTCTAGGCATAGACTCAATTTTGTCATAAAATCATGCTCTCCAAAGACTTGGTTAGGACAGAATCTAGGACCAAGTGTTGAAAGACAAGGGTTCTGTGGCCCAGCAGTAGAACCTCCAATATGGCCCTTGGGATTTTCAGCCATGGGCAGGCTAGTCTTCAACATGGGACTCTTATGACAGACAAATGTGGTAATGTGTGACAAAATATTTCCTGAACAACGAGATGCTATTTGAATGCTAGTTGCTAACTGTTGGCCAGAGTTACACTGTCCTGTGCTAATGTCATAATGATAAATGGCAGTAAACACGGTGGGGGAGGGTGCATTTGTGCACAGGGCACTCACCTAAGCATTTTGTAGACCATCTGTGTACATATATGGGGCATAAACATATATCTGTTTTAGTCCCACTTAACAAATGAAGAAACTAAGGAAAGACGATGATAAATAACATAGCAGAGAAGGTCCGAGAACCAGTAGCTGATGGAGCCAAGATGTGATCGGTGCAGGGTAAGCAAGCCTGCCTTTGTGACGTCAAAGAGAAATCCACAGAGCTAAAGGACGTCACCAATATCTTTCAAAGTGAGTGTCTGTCTGAAATACTGCTCAGATTCCTTGCGGGCAGCTCAAAGCATCTTTTCCAAACTTACATTGAGTGCCATCCATCTCAAACCTTGAAGTCAGCGCAGAGGGACTATTTACATCATGGCAATTAACAAATGCTACTAATCAGGGATTTATTTCCCTTTCATTTGTCTCCCCTTCTCCTATTTTTTTTTCCTGAGCGGCATAATACTGGCTACAATAATTTCTATTTTCCAAGAGAATTATTACTAATGTTAGATAAAAGTATCTATCCATGACTTGTAAATCTGTGAGTGTAAACCAGATGATTCCAGAGGGTTCCACTTGTTGGGTCTCAGTTTGTAAAGGAGCCAAGGAAGATGTCAGCAGTGGGGATGGAAGTGACATCTGACGTCTGGCCTGGCACTTTCCTGGACCATTCTTCCAAACGGACTCTCAACAGCTGGTTTGTACAGTTCCAGCAGGCAGGCAGTAAGACTACTACCATCTGGACTTGGCTCTCTCTCTCTCTCTCTCTCTCTCTCCCCCCTTGTGTGTGTGTTGGGGTTTTTGCCCTGTGGTGCCCATGTGCTCCCCTGTGGAGGGTGCATTCATCTATGGTGGCTGAAGCAGAAAGTTGGGTGCCAGATTCTGCTCATTCTTTTTGGTTTTTAATTTTTTTCCCACCCATTCTGATCCCAGAGCTTACTGTTTTTTCATGAGCTCCTGGTCTCTGCTCCCCTGTGGGACTGGGTTACTGTGTGTGTGGCCATACTAGCTGTTTCTGTGGATCCTGGGGATTTGATTTGGAGGTCTTAGGTCCTCTCAGGTCCTCATGCTTGAGCAGGAAGCACACCTAAATGCGGAGCCATCTCTCCAGCCCACTATCTGGCTCTAAAAACGAGGAAAGTGAGTCTTTGAGAAGTCAAGCAACTTGTCTGAGCTACAAATGGCAGAGCTGTGATTTGAATCCAAGTCATGCGCCTTTTCAGAATTCAGCCTTCAACTGCTGGGCTCTGTGCCTCCAATGTCCTTGACTTCTCCTAGGCACTGCTGCCAAGGATCTGGAATAGTCCATGAAAACTAAGGTTCTGACTCTATGTGTTGGTGATTTGCTCAGGTGACTTCAGGCTTGTCCTAAGGGATCATGGATCTCCCATGTGCCAAGGGAGAGGATCTGGTCTGAAGCAGGAGACTTCCAGGAAGAACGACTCTTGGGCAGTTAGTTCACCGCATATTTTGAGTGCCTAGTACACGCAGGTGGATGGAGCAAAGCCAAAGAGCCACGTGTCCGTACTGAATGGAGCTAACGGGAACAGCTCGCCTTTACTAAACACTTGCTGTGTGCCAGCATCCGCTCAGCATTTACACCCATGACTTCACCTTATTCTTGAGATAAGACATTAGGATAAGAGCATGCCCAGGGATGCCCTTGGCAACTTGCTCGAGCATTCCGTGGCCCTTTCCCCGGTATGCAAAATGGGGATAACATCATAACTATCTCACCAAGTTGTTATGAGAATGGAGTGGAAGGTGAGGTGTATGCAAACACCATGGTGTTTGGTACATACAGCAAGCCAGCGCTAGCTCTCACAGTTAATAGTTATATACTGTGATTAAGGCCACTTTACAGATGTGAAGACTGAGGCTGAAGTGTCACAGGTAGTTCTGATCACTCAACCACTGTGCCACATTGTCCCCAGAGTACCAGAAAGAGAAACAGGAAAGGAGCAGGTAGGACATCCTGGAAGAGAAAAGGGGAAGGAGGAAGTCGTGGAAAGAGAGAGATAGGAGCCTTATTTGACAGACTTTCAGGATGTGGGGTGAGATAGGTGGGAAGAGAGACCACACTCTAACCAGTCTGAGCTCTGTATCACCTAAGGAAAGCTTTCCACCTGCCCGCTTGGCAGCTCTCTTCCCCCCACAGAGTCCCATAATCCCTTGAGGTTATTCTTCTCAGCTTGGGCCACATTCCATCGTCATGATCTCTGCATCTCAAAGCCAGGAACCTGGAAAACTGCTGGTACTGAACATTCTCAGCACCCAGCACCCCTGCTTGGAGTTCAGTAAGTGTTAAGTCCTGGACAGGAGCTTATATTTAAGACCAAGAGGAGACCACACACTAGATCTTTCTCTGCAAGGTGCTCATAGGCAGGAAGACTTACCTAGAAATAGAATATAGCAATTGGGCTTTCCCTGCTGATATCTACAAAGGAAGTGTGTTTCTGTTCAATATAAAGAAACTTTTTAGAGTTTTGAGATTAAAAAAAAAAACATTTGTAAGCAGAGAGAGAGAGAGAGAGAGAGAGAGAGAGAGAGAGAGAGACAGAGAGAGAGAGACAGAGAGAGACAGAGAATAGGGGTACCAGGGGCTCCTGCCACTGCATGAAATCAGATGCATGTACCACTTTGTGCATCTGGCTTTACATGGGTTGTGGGGATTATGAATCCGGGTCATCAGGCTTTTCAAGCAAATACCTACCCACTAAGCCATCTCTCCAGTCTCTAATTTTCAGATTCATTAAAGGCCTTTGAAGAAGGTGCCCAGGTTGCTCAATGTCCTGGAAACAACCCTCAAAATACAGGAGTTCTCACTTTATCCTAGAGTGCGGCCTGTGTGCTGAGCTTTGTCTCAACTCAGCAGAGCACTTGACTTGCTGGTTGAATCCTCCAAGCCATGTTGCCGAGGCATTTTTGAATCTGTAGGCCTTGAACTCTTGTGCAAGTACATTCTCAGAGGAAACACTGGCTCAAAAGCAGGCTCATAACTGTTCCATTTTAAAAAACGAAACATTAGAATGTGCTTGTGTGAAACCTGCTTAATGAGAACTACCTCAGAGGCAAAATACTTCAGGTACCTTTTCCATGGTTGGGTTTTTTCTTTCTTTTTTTAAATCCATTTTGACTCAACAGGAGAGTTCAAAACTTCCATAACCTAGTTTGTGTTGTTTTTCTGAGACTGAAATACAGTAAGCAGTGGGGAGGCCCAGGAGACCACGCCAAGGGGAAAAGAAGACAATGTCAACAAGAAAATAGCTTTGAAAGAAAAACAATATAGAAAAGGTGGTTTGTAGTTGAAAAAATCAGGAAAATGGAAAAGAAAGCCAGTTTTTATTGGAAATGTAAACATTTTTCTTTGCAAACCCTCTGGTGTAAACAGCAAGAGTCTAGAAAGGAGAGGAAGGCCTGGCCATGGGATTCAGCCTCTTCGTTTGCAAAGGAAGAACGATCAGTCAGTAGCAAGACCAGAGCTCTTGCTCCCCAGGCGTGTGACATTGGGGCCTTCATTTTCCTTCTGTTTCTCTCCACTCATCCCTTTATGATGGCTCTACGTAAGCCACGCAGGTCATTCATTCAGAGCTGGAACATCATTTTCTCATTTCACCGAGTTTAAATAAAGATGACAAAGCTCATTCTTAATGCTGAACAATCAAAACCAAAACCAACCAGGACTCTCCCTCCTGCAGAAAGCATGCTGCCCTTTCCAGAATGTACTGTTTTCATTCTCAGATAGCAACAGGCTCAGGGAACAATCAAACCTCCAGGGAAGACATGTACTCAATAGAATCAGTTACTCAGGACTGTGGAAACCGTACCATGGATACAAAATAAAAACTGAAAAGAGCTGAGTGTATGCTGAGTCAGACACGCTCGTGTGCATTCAGTCAATGATATGACCAGCTGGAACAAGCTCCTTTCCTCGTGCCCCTTGGAGGGCATTGGCAAGCTCCTAGAAGCTTCCTTGGTACTAAGTCCAAATTCACAAAACTGGCCAACCTGTGTTTGGCTAAACCAAAGAAGCTCTTATTTCATAGTAGAGGAAAACTGAGGGCCGGGGATGTAGCTCAGTTGGTAGAGAACTCGCCTAACACACACAAAAACCTGGGTTCAATTCCCAGCACTGCATAAAAACCGGACGTGCTAGAGCATGCTTGTCATCCCAGCACTTGGGAGGTGGAGGTTGGAGTCCCGGGGGTTTAATATCAAGAGCTATGGAGAGATAGCCTAGTCGGTAAGGTGCTTGTCTTGACTTTAAGCAGGAGGATCTGAGTTCAAGTCTCAGTGCTCATGTAACATATGTAAAGTGCTTGGTGTGATGGTGAGTACTTTTAATCTCAGAGCCAGGAAGATGGAGACAGGAGAATCCCAGGGGCTCACTGGTCAGCCAGTCTAGCCTAATTGATGAGTCCAGGCAAATGAGAGACCCTGCCTCAAAAAAATAAAAATAAAAAAGGATTGCATTCCTGATGACACCTGAGGCTGTTCTCCGGCCACACACACACACACACACTTAAAAAGAAGAGGTTTAAGGTCATCCTTGGCTACACAGAGAGTTCAAGGCCAGCCTGGCTACATGAGATCCTGTCTCAAAAAACCCAAAATGACAAAAGCCACCCTGAGTATTAGTTCATTTGCCCGCCCAGCCATCCATCGAGTCACAGCCACCCTTCCACCATCTCGAACACTGGCTGACCTCCCGTCCTATGGGAGTTCACATAGTCAGTGTGGACAGGACTTCCTGCTTGGAAAGAGCAGCCAGCTTGCCTGTCAGCTTTACAGTACGCCTGGCTGTCCTGAGGGACAGCAAGCCTGGGAACATGGTTCCTCTGTGGAGCTTGTAGGAGCCTGGGCTTTTCTATGGCCTCCATGGTCGGGCTGGAGAAGCAAGAAAATGAACCAACTTTTGAAGGGAATCCTTTTGGGGAGGAGGTTACTCTATCCTGAAAACGTCAAATCTTTTGGAAACTCAAGGAAGGAAGAATATTTGCCAATGAGGCATAGCAAATTCCGGTGGGCCCTAGAAAGACCTCTTGTTTAAGACATATTCTTGTGAATCCCTTTCTTCAGCCTGGAAGATCATGCCTCATCTAGTGCTAGAGACGGGGACACCAATGTCATCCAGAAACTGCAACCTGAGGGTGGCCCTACCTTTAACACAATTACCTGTTCCAAGTTTCAGGGGATGGAAGAATCCAAAGACAGCTTCCATCTAAAACTGAAGGAAGTGACAAAAAGTGGATAAGCTAAACCCAAGTCTGTAACCTCTGTGAGGACAGGGACTCTGCCGGTCACATTCACTGTTTTATTCTCAACATCAAACAATATGACACCCAATGTCCATTAACGAGATGGCTGTCGAAGTGTGTAGCATCCAGATTGTCAAGCAATAGAAACCACCTCCGACCTGAAGTAAGTCTTCTGGCCTTTCTATTCACTAACTATGAGCATCAATTTTCTTGGTATTAAAATGGGATTTTAAAAAAGCTACTGTATTAAATGGAATAACATCTTCAAATATCCCTAGCACAGTGCCCAACAAAGTGGTATGTTCTTCATAAATATTAGGTCTTTTTGTTTGTTTGTTTGTTTCAAGGTAGGGGCCCATTCTAGCCCAAGCTGACCTGGAACTCACACTCTCGGCCCAGACTGGCCTCAAATTCACAGCGATCCTCTTAACTCTGCCTCATGAGTACAGGGATTAAAGGCATGAGCCACCATGCCTGTCCCCCACCCCAGCCTTTTTTTAAAAATGTGGAGTCTTTTAAGTAATAGCGAAGGCCGATATAATTCTTAGCAAGAGACCTTTGATACTCTGAAAAGAAGGTGGGAATGTGACTCAGTATTAGAGTGCTTACCTAGTTTGTGGGAGGCTCTGGGTTTGCTTCCCAGCACAGAAAAACAAATCAAAAATCAAACAACAAAACATAACAGGGAAATACCAGTTGAAAGGTAACCACTGAGAGAGAAGCAAAATGTACAAAAATTTCAGCTGTCCTGAGTGACAGAAATGTTTGACGGCTGATATGAAGGATATTTTTCAAAAAGGAAAATCAGTGGACAAAGTTTTTCTTTTGTCTCTTTAGCAATTTTCCATACTGATGTCCACGTAAGCAAGACTGCTTGTGTGAGTTAAGAGTCAGGAGCCATGGGTGTGGCTCAGTGGTAGAACCCATGCTTAGTAAGCAGGAGGCCCTGGGTTCAATTCCCAGAAGTCTCATTTAGGAAGATTATCCCAAACTTGGAAT
>PVHP010042120.1:0-15118 GCA_004024765.1 Zapus hudsonius
CTCTCTCTCTCTCTCTCTCTCTCTCTCTCTCTCTCTCTCTCTCTCTCTCTCTCTCTCTGCTTGAAAAAAAACACAAATACTCTGCTAAATTAGAAGTTAATTCCTGGTGTATGCAAGTGGTCTTCCCAATAATAATAATAATAATAGCACTAATACCTATTAGGATTGTGGTGCTTTTCACATCAATACCTTTAAAAAAAAAAGCCACCACTCCTCTCTTAGTTATATGGTAAGAAAACTCAGAGAAGTAAAGTAACTTGCCCCTCAAACAGTTTCACTGGTTACCTTGTGTGTTTAAATATGATTTAGTGTACGCTGAAAGATGAAATGAGAACTTCTTTCCAGAAATGACACTGTAAAATGAAATATAGTTCCTGCCTGATCTGGCTTCCATCGCTCCACTGATACACTACATGGTCCAGGGCTGCTTCGTGTATCAGGATGTTCTAGATTCCTACAATTCCCATGATTCCCACGAGAGCCTCATGCCTACTGAGCGTCTTCCTGAGATAGGAAAAGGTGTACCTACCTATGTATGTTTTCAGTATGATGATCTTCACTTACTTGCCATAGAAATGGTGATATTTATGAAACTGACTCGGTTTTAGTCCTAATTGGTGATGATGACAGATGATATTCAAAGCACTGAACCAAGTACAGTTGTGATGGCAGAACTTATGCAGTGACTTATTAATGAAGTCAAAAATATTTAGATGATTTTTTTGCCTCCTTCACTGCCTTGGTTATGAGCGCCATCTGATGTTTCGGTGAAAGATTACATTGATTATATTCTTTTGAAGTGGAGTCAGTCTGCTTAGCCCTCTGAAGTCAGAATTGTACGTTTGGTTTTTCATGTAAGAATGAGTGCTTCAGCTGGGGGAGAAACGTCATTAACAGTCATAACCAGGAGTGGATCCTCCAAGCTATGTAACTAGGCCACCTGTGGGGAGCTGTTATTGTGCCTTAAACTGCATCAACATTTGTTTTGAAGGTCTCTGTTTGTCCTCCTACTAACCAATGTTAGTTCCTATTTCTCTGCCAAAACTTTCTCCGCCTGCAGGTTTCTTCCTAGAGATCACATGACCCTTGCTGTGGCCAGGTTAACTAGCAACCTGGTTATGCTAATTCCTAAGTAACCGCCCATGCATCCTTCCCCCCAGTGAAAAGATACTTATGTGCTGCCTGCCTTGGAAATAAACGGGTTTGATCGGAATATCGTCTTGCCCCATCCTTTTGCGCCTCTTGTTCTCCTTTCATTCTCACCCCCTCTCTAGAGCCTTCGCTGACTGACCTGCAGGCAGGCCGGGTCAGCCGCCAGGCAATATGTGCCCACGGATATGACAGTGACAAGACTACTATGGAGATAACCAACTGAGGCCCACTTCATGGGAGGGAATTCATGTCTGGTACTAAAAACTTAGTCAAAAGCCTGTGGCAGGGAAGGTTAGAAGCTCCCAGAGGGAAGCTACTCCTGTTTGACTAAATGGATGTGTTGTGCCCATCAAGATGCCCTCTGAATATGTGTGTTTATGTCCATGGATTATTGCTGCTCTCATTTTGGGTCAGAATAGCTTCTTTTTGCAATGGAGGGTGACTACTGGGGAGACTCAAATAGTCAAAATGCTGAGAACGAGTGACTGGTGAGCGCTCAGGGAACGTCGGGAAGAGGTGGTGACAGCACAAGAGACAAGGGTGGGAGGAGAGCTTCGGAACGCTGTCTTCTGGACACTAAGCAACCATGACCTCACCGCAGCTGGTGTCACCCACACAGGAGCTGCACAATCTGGGGCCCATGGACATGTCATTGTGGACGGTGGAGAAAGGCAAAAAAGAAATGGCACCAAAGTCAAAGAGAGACAGGTAGAAGTTGGAAAGAAGAAGGGGATCTGCGGAAGGGTAGAGGGCAGGGGGGATAGAAGGTGATGGAGGAGCTTATGCTGAAGGTATATTATGAACACATAGGAAAATAGTCAATAAAAAGGTTTTTACAGGAGAATTTGCTGTCTATGGCCATAACACCCTGAAGGCACCCAGCTCGTCTAAACTCGGAAGCTAAGCAGGGTCGGGCCTGGTTAGTATTTGGATGGGAGGAATGAGTGTCTCAAAATGTCAGCAAACATTACCAGTGTGTTCGTAGGTTCCCACCACCTGAATCTACATGGTTTACTAATAGAACTCAACATTTCCCCATGATTAGCATTGATCTTGCAACACTACCAAATATAAAGTAGATGTGAGTAACCTACTTTTCCTCTGAATAAACTTAGTGAATGAAATTTTTTACTAGTTCTTTAGATGTTCATAAGATAGTACATAATAGGGACTTAAATAGTGTATTAGGACATATTATATATATATATTTATATATCTTACAAATACATATCTCACATACAATATCTTATAAATAGCATATTTAGTAATGGGGAAAGGAAGATGTGACTAGTTAACATATTTCCATATATTTTCATTTGAAAATATTTTCATTTGAATGAATGCATTAGTAAATGAATACCACACAAACCATCAAAGTGATGGGCTATCGTCGGTGCCAGTCTTGCCCAATGCCAAAGCAACCGTCAGTGAGAACTTGAAGTTGAAGTGCTTGTCGTCTTGAATAGTGAACATGGAGACGTAGCTCAGAGGCTAGAAGGAAGTCCTAGGCTATGTGCATTTTCCCTTTTATAAATAAACTAAATATCACACAAAAACCCTGCAATTATTTCACATGAGTACTCAAGATACTTTTGCTGGGCCCTAACAGCAGGAAGGCCCTCTTTTGAGTAAATATAGGGATTGTTGGTGACAATCCTTCTATAATAGTTAAGAATATGGTGCTCATATTGATGAAAGACATTCTTATCAGAGTAAAACTAAATTCAAAACCCCCTTGATGCTCTGACAGTTGCAATTTAAGAACCCTCTCTCTGTTTGCAAATACATAAAAGTACTGTTTAAAAACTCTTATTAAAGCCGGGCGTGGTGGCGCACGCCTTTAATCCCAGCACTTGGGAGGCAGAGGTAGGAGGATCACCATGAGTTCGAGGCCACCCTGAGACTACATAGTGAATTCCAGGTCAGCCTGAGCTAGAGTGAGACCCTACCTCAAAAAACAAACAAAAAAAAAAAACTCTTATTAAAAAAAAGAAAAATAGCCTTACACAGACCTGTAAATTGGTGATTATTTTGTATGAAGTTAAACTAAAAATAGACACGAGTCTAATTTCCGTTAACAAATGTAATGGGCATTCAAATTAGGATTTAATTTTTTTTCTTAATGAATGGTTGGAACCACACTAATGATTGAGATGTTTTTCATCTACCTAAACATGCCACCTGGGTTTCTTTCTTCAGTCACTGAGATTTTATTTATATCATTTTAAAAGTTATTATTAGCATATTCTAATTGTACAAAACAGTGGGCTTCATTGTGACATTTCGTGCAGGTATGTAATATACTTTGATCATATCCTTTTCTCCTTCACCTTCCTGCACTCTTCCTCCTTCCACTTTTCATCTTATAGTTCTGAACTGTTCTTTCCGTTCCATTTCCTCTGACTATATGCAGGGATGCTATAGCTCTTCTTCTCATCTTGACTAATCACACCCTATGTGATGACCAAAATGTCTTTTAAAAGTCCCCTTGGGCATGGTGGCACACGCTTTTCATCCCAGCGCTCGAGAGGCAGAGGTATGAGGATAGCCTTGAGTTCGAGGCCAGTTTAAGACTACAGAGTGAATTCCAGGTCAGCCTGGGCTACAGCGAGACCTTACCTCAAAAAACAAACAAAAAAATTTTATTGTGGAGGGATGGCTCAGTGATTTGCCTCACTGCCTAAAGACCATAATTCCATTCCCCAGTACCTACATAAAGCCAGAGCCACAAAGCGATGCATGCATCTGGAGTTCATTTGCAATGGCTGGAGTCCCGTTTTCTCTGTCTCTCTTCTATCTCTCTGCTTACAAAAAAATACTAGACAACATTTTTTAAATCCCCTCATTTCATTGACTGCATCTTTCTCAGTGGAGGGTTCCAAGCTAAGACTTTTTTCTCAACCTGCATATGATGGGTGCTCAGGTAACATTCTTAACGTGACTTTTGATTCCTCACATGCAATGATGAAGGGTAGGAGGAGAGCTCACGCACCGTCCAGAGAAGATAGGTACCATGTAGTTGCCTGGCAGGTTTTCCTTCTCCTCTCTAGACAGAAGGCTCTGCTTGGCTCTCTTCATCTTGGGGCTCAACGTGGACGAATAATCTTCTGATAGTAGCAGGCTGGAATCTGTAAATCTGAAATAAGAACCCAAAGATTAGACAGTAACAAAAAGTGCAGAATAAAAGTATAACCTTCAATCTGGGTATGGTAGCATATGACAGTAATCCCAGAGCTATGGAGGCAAAGGCAGAAGGATCACTACAAGTTCAAGGCCAACCTGGTTTATTTAATGAGTTCCCAGGCCAGCCAGGGCTACAAAGTAAGACCCTGTCTCAAAAAAAAAAAAATTACAGCATAGCTTTCTTGGGTATACAACTTCATAGCAATGTTTAAAAATAAAAGCAAGAACAAAGCCACTTGCAGAATCCAAGAGTTAAAAAGATCTCAAGGATACTCATTACAACAGACTCTCATTTTTCCAGAAGTAAAAACCGAAGCCTGGCAAGTCAGTGTAACCTATTCATTCATGTTCACACATCAAGTTCGTAGCTGAATCAGGATTAGCACCCAAGTCTTCTTGATTCTCACATTAGTTCTCTCTCAACTACACCAGTGGTCTCCAACTTTTGTGACTGAGTACTCCTAATCCAAAACTATTAATCTATATATGTATATTTGTTTACTTACAACATTTATGTATATACTGTTATAGTCTCACTTAATGAAATGTTGAATTATTGGGAGAAATTCAACTAAAAAAAAAAAAGGAAAAAAAGAGGCTACACCCATTAGAATCTGGCCAAATTAGCAATATTTGTCTCATTTAACCAATACTGATCTCATTCTCTGATGGAGATTCTGTTTGTTTTTTTCAGAAGGCAGTGAGAGCCGTGGACAACCCAGTTCCACCAACAAGACATGGGATGATGGCTGACATCCTGGCAGGAAATGAACCATCCCTGGCCTATCATACAGGGCCTAAATGAAACCTATGAGAAAGTGGTGTGATAAACAAGAGCCGTATCACCACAGCAAGTCAGATCACCCATGATAGGTCAATGGAAACAGACACCAACAATGCCCAACACAGCCTGAAGCAGAAGAACAGAGACACTTAAGATCTCAACAATAAAGCAGACTTAAAACTCACCCACCGTGACTCAGGGAACTAAGTGGAAGAGGGAGCAGAAAGGATGTAAGAGCCATGGTGGGGGAGAATATCCAGAGACATTGCCTCCCTCAGCAATAACACACAAAGGGGAAAAAAACTGGCTCCCTCTGGTGCAATTCATAATCCCCTACCCCATGGGCTGATCCAGTATGCACAAGAGGAGAATCGCCAGTGGGTTGGGGACAGAGAGGAGGGAAATGGGGTAGGCACCATCACAAGATTTGTTCATACAGTATATCTAATTATTGGTAATAAAGATATTTTAAAAATAAAATAAAGACAAGAAAAAAAAAAAGAAATGCCATTATTTCTCCCTGTATCCTCCCGACGTGACTTTGTAGCCTCCCCACTTTGGGGACCATAAAACCATATCATATTGCCCTTAATGACTCTGGTATGGGTTTTCTCTTCCTGAATCATAAATTCAGATAATAAAATCACTAGTCAGGATCAAAATAAAACCTAAAGGGCTGGAGAGATGGCTCATCAGTTAAGGCACTTGCCTGCAAAGCCTAAGGACCCAGGTTTGAATCCCCAGTCCCACACACAAAGTGGAACGTGCATCTGGAATTTGTTTGCAGCAGCTGGAGAACCTGGTACCTCCATTCTCTCTCTCTCTCCTCTCTCTCTCTCTTTCTTTCTCTCTCTGCTTACAAATAAACAAATAAAATATGTTCTTAAAAATAAATAAAACCTAAAAATTCATTAAATGACATAAATTAAAATGTAGGCACAATGCCAGGCATTGTGGGGCTCATCTTTAATCCCAGCACTTGGAAGGCAGAGGCAGGAGGATCACTTTGAGTTTGAGGCCAGCCTGGGACTACAGAGTGAGTTCCAGATCAGCATGGGCTAGAGCGAGACCCTACCTCCAAGAAACAAACAAACAAATAAACAAACAAAATATAGTCACTTACAACCATGTTTTTAATCATCACGCAACTTTGAGAAGTCAATGAAAAAGTACGGGTCTGCTTGGAGGCTCTGCTACTTTCTGAAAATACTCTGACATCCCACGGGCACATGGCTAAAAAATAATGTGACGTGGGCATCATCTTTGCTGCCTTTGTCTCCAAGCTCAGCAACACCGTCCTTCCATGTTCATGGTAACACGACATGATTGGCATTCCTGCCCTTCCTACCACCTATGACTACGCAAGCAAGGGGACCTCATTACTTCTGCAGCCTCACCTCTGTATCCATGCTTAACACTGTTCAATAAATACTGAATGATGAAGTCAAGATTGCTCCTCCTGTCATGCCGTAGAGTCTTAACCTTGCTTTCATATCAGAATCAGCTGAGGCTGGGAAGATGGCTCAGCAGTTAGAGGCACTTGTTTGCAAAGTCTAATTGAAGAATCCATTTTGTAAAGCTGACTCCACTTTTGCAAGAGTGACCAAATATGGAAAAAATACCCATGACTCACTCCCCCTCCCCTTCTGAAAAGGCCTTGGTCATAAATTCCAGGAAATGAGCAAAAACTCCATATAAGGTAACTTGTGGCTGTTCCTGGAATGTGGGCTGACTCCTGAAATGTGGGCTGACCCTGGAATGAAATGTAAGATGCAAATTTCAGGCTCCAAGTAGGTAACCAATCAGGAGTGTACAGATCAAGACAAAGAGCCAATGAAAATGCAAAACATCCTGTGGTCTGAGCTGTATTATAATTTTGTGGTTTTTGCCTATATATACCCTGAGCCTTTGTTCCTCAGGGCTCTCTGGCACTCATCGGTCTGGGAGCCCGACTGCGCAGCTGAAGAATAAAAATCCTCTTGCTTTTGCATCTGCTGGTGTGGTTGAGTCCTGGGGTGCGCTCTCCCAAGAAAGGCTTTGGGGGTCTTTCATAATGACCTGGGTTCAATTCCCCAGTACTCATGTAAAGCCAGATGCAAAGTGGCCCATGCATCTGAAGTTTGCAGTGGCTGTAAGCCCTGGTGTGCCCATTCTCTCTGTCTCTCTTCTCTCTGTCTCTGTCTCTCTCTCTCTCTCTGCTTGCAAATAAATAATTTTAAAAAATGTTAAAGGAAGCCTGGCATGGTGGTACATGTCTATAATTATAGCACTTGGAAGGCAGAAATAAGAATAGGACAGCCTTTGCTACATAGCAACTTCTAAGCCATCCTGAGCTACTTGAGACCATGCCTCAAAAAACAAACAGTGCTAAAGGAAATCCTAAAGGAAAAGGTATCAGGCAATAATTTGAATCTACAACAAAAACTGAAAGTCTCTGAAAGTAAACAATTGGACGAATATGTATTACACACAGCACATGTATTTCCCTTACTCTTAATTTATTAAAAGACATTGAGTACATAAATTACTTATTATATCACATTACTGCATGGTGGGTGTCTTAGCTACACGCCCCTGGGCACAGTTATGGGAGGAGGGTATTTATTGAAGTTACAAATCCAGGGGAAGTTCCATAATGGTGAAAGAGACTGGCCCCTTTCACAGGTCCAAATAGAGAAATAGAGAAGCCATCACTACTACCACATACACAACAGCAAACAGGCAGGAGAAGGAAGAGAGAGATTTTTCCTTCCCCTTTATATAACCTTAGGGTGGGTCTTACAAACAGTTCCCAGAGTTGTTGGCTTCCTGAGTTTCTGGAATTTCCTTCCTGGACTGCCCTCCCAGGAAGGGATGTTTGTTTCTAGCTCCCCTGAGCTTCCTTACATCCTGCCCCCTATGGAGAGAGCTGCTTTCCTATAAACAACCTCAGAGACCTACCCAAGTGCTAAACATGTCAAGTTGACAACAAAACTTTACCATTACAGTTGGATTATAATATACATATTATAATGCATTATAACTATGCAAAGAACAGGGAGGAAGTGGAATTATATTTAGAGCAAAGTTTCTATGTCTAACTGGTATTTTTAGTATGAATTTGCAGTAGATAGTGACAAGTTAATATATGCACTTTTATTTTTAAGGCATTCAGTAAGAAAATAAAGAATATGTCAATAAAGGAATTGTCATAGTCAGCCACACGCTGCTGGGATGAACCTCCAAACCAGGCACAATTTGGGGGAGGAAAGCATTTATTGAAGTAACAGACCCAGGGGAAGTTAAGGAAAAGGCTGGCTCCCTTTCACAGAAGCAAGCAAAGAGAGAAACCCACCACCAGCACCTCAAGCATGCACACTGTAATTCACAAAATGCAGAACTGCCATACCTGGGGTTCAGGCTGCTGTTTTGCATATGTATTCCTAGAATTTTGCATCCAATTTAGAAAGGGTGTCATGACCCCAGGAGGCCAGGCCAAAATGACACTTCCTCCAGCCAGAAGCCTGGAGACAATTAACAATTTAATAAACACAATTATAATAAATTCTATTGGGGGACATTTATTCAAAACTACCACAGGATTCTAAATGGTACACTAAAGTATTTCCCCAAGTGTGGTGGTGCAGCACTTGGGAGGCAGAGGTAAGAGGATCACTGTGAGTTCGAGGCCATCCTGAGACTACATAGTGAATTCCAGGTCAGCCTGGGCTAGAGAGAGAACAGACCTCAAAACAACAATAACAACAGCAAAAAAGACATGAGATATACTGGAAAATAACAAAAGCAGTAGATATAATTCAATCAAATTTTTATTTTACTAGATCAAAATTCCAAGGAATGGGCAGAGGTCATCAATCAATATAAAAAGCATGAAACCATAAAAAAAAATTTTTTCTCCAAAAATGGGAGAGTGAAATGAGAATCTATACAGAAAAGAAATGTAGAAAAAATTTCAAATATCAAGAAACTACCATAGTTTAAATAATATATTGGTCAAAAAATACAGGGAAATTAGACCTTTTTGTGCATGTGGTGTATGTGGTATGTGTGCAGATGAGCACATCTGTGTGGAGGCCAGAGAATGCCAGGTGTTCCTCTCCATTGCTTACCTGCGTTTCCTCGAGCTGGAATCTCTCTCTGAACCCAGAGCTGCTGTTTTTCTGAGCCTCAGTGATTCTGCACTCTCTGCCCCTCACAAGACTGGGGTTATGGCCACAGCTAGCTATTTACCTGGATGCTGGGGAACCAAACCCAGGAGGTCTCATACCCATTGGGACCTTTATGCTTGCATGGAAAGTGCTCTGACCTGCTGAACCATCGCTCCATTCCGTGTGTGTGTGTGTGTGTGTGTGTGTGTGTGTGTGTGTGTGTGTGCATGCATGTGCACACACGCAATATAGGTGGAGTGGTGTATCATCTGTGATACACGCACATGTGTTTGAAGGTGAGCTCACGGTGCCTGTGCATGTGGAGACCTTTGGGTGCCCTTCTCTGGAGCTCATCCATGTGCTTTCTAGATGCAATGGAATCATTTACACTCATGGACTTGAAGCAGCTGGGGTTTCCTGCACAAAACTAAGCCTGTCACCATCCTATCATGAGGAGGGGAGAGAAGTCCCTCGGGAGCAGCTATTGGCAGTAATGACTGCTGGGGGAGAGGGAATGGTGTCCTTTAGTGGGAAAGTCAAAGATAAGTTGCTTGTAGTCCAGGGAATAATCCCTCCCCCGCCACACACTGATACTCATGGAAACAAACTGAATTTAACTTGCTGGGTTACGTACACACGAAACAAATTATATGAAAATAGAGGGGGGTTAGTTGGGAAGAAGAAGGGGTTTAGAAGGAGTAGAAGGGGGATGAGAATCTGAGTATGATCGAAATACACTATACACACACACACACACATATATATATGTAAGACATTGCCAAAAAATAAACTAAGAAAAAAAAGAGTATATGGTGGGCATATAGATAAAACAAAAACATATAGAACAAGAGAAATAGTGCCCCATGGGGGGAAATTCAGAGATTAAAGCACCTTTGATGAATGAACTTCAAAAGATAACTGCTGGATGAAAAACAATCAATTTATTGGACTGGAGAGATGGCTTAGTGGTTAAGGCATTTGCCTGCAAAGCAGAAGGACCCCAGTTTGATTCCCCAGCACCCACATAAAGCCAGATGCACAATGTAGTGCATGTGTCTGGAGTTCGTTTGCAGTGGCTGGAGGCCCTGGCACACCCATTCTCTATCTGCCTCTTTCTCTCACTCTCTCAATAAATAAATAAAATATGTTTTAAAAATCAATTTCTAAGTATTAGATTCTGTATGGTGTTTATTTATAGGTCCCTTTTTTTATAGACACTCCCCTCCCCCGAGGACTGGAATTTAGCCCATGATTTCACATCTGCTAGGCGAGACTAGACCACTGAGCTATGTTCTCAACTACATGGGTTCGAAGGTGAGAAAATTCTCACAATGACAAACAAATTAGTGGTTGCCAACAGGGAGAGAGAGGTGGGGGGAGGAATTGTGGGTATAAAAGGGTATCGCAGGGCTCCTTGGGTTGGAGCTGCCACATAGCCTGACGATGTGGACGTGGTCATCATCTACGTGTGCGTGTCATCACGTTCTGGAGATGAGCATACAGAAGCTGGCAGAATCCAAATAAAGTCAGTGGATGATATCAAAAACCAAAGTGCATAGATAAAACACCAAGGGACTTTAGTCTCTTCCGGTTCCTGTCTATACACACCCTTTAGTTTTGATCCATCCTGACTATTTCAGCTGTTAATTTCAGCACTGTATTTTGGCTCCAATTACAACAGGAATGAAAGAATTTATTCCTTATTCTCCAGACATTATGTTATTCAAGAGCCTTGATAATAGTCTCAGGAGATGCCTAATGTAGTCCAAGGCTGTCTCTCTGTGGACAGAATTGTCCTGACCTCATAAGAGCCTTATAAACATATTTAATAATTTATTCAATATATCTGCATCCCACACACACACTAAGCCATGTTGTGGGTGGCCCCAATCATCGACTAGATGTGATATTCCTGCTTTCTCATTTCAGGAAGACAGACTGCTGGGGAAAAGATTAAGCCAGTTGCAATATGTCCCTTGGGCTTCCAGGGTCCAGAGACTTTATAGGGAAGTCCAGTTGCAGCCCGTAGTCAGGTGAGCAGGAAGGTGCTCACAGAGCTAATATTTCACCCCTGAGTGCAGGGAGGTAACCACTGTGCCCTTTCCCCACCTTTGGCTGTGCCATTCTCACGCTTCCTTCTCCCTGCATGCTTTGCCTGCATTCTGGAGGTATTTTGTATGATCTAATCTTAATTTAATTTGCAAAAAAAAACTTGACACATATTTTTGATGTATAATAAAGCATAGGAAACAAACAAATCACGATTCCATATTTGGGGGAGTAGGAGAGCTTGGATGAGATGAACTTTTGGTCCCTTCTTTAACATTCCATAGTTTTTTATCCCTCCCCGTCCCCCCAGAATCTCACTCTAGTCCAGGCTGACCTGGAATTCATTATGTAGTCTCAGGCTGGCCTCTAACTCACAGTGATCCTCCTATCTTGAAGAACCAGAGAAATGCCATCCTGGAATTAGAAATTATTTTGCAACAAAGTTCTGCTTGATTTGACCATACCTTAAACTGGCCTGGAATTTCTCTGAATGTGCTCTACCCCTCCCAAGAATCGAATCTCCCCACTAACAACCGAAGAATGTCAGAAAGCCTAACAGAAAAAAAGTCCTTAAAGATAAGACAGAGAAAATAATTTATACTAGGGGAGAGTGTCTTCCTGAGAAACAGATAGGATAAACACAGCTGCACAGATAAGGGTTAAGCATGTCTTAGAAGTTGCTTGTGCTTTGAAGAAGTTATCTAGTCATTTTGACTCACATAGAATTTACAGCTATCTGCATTATTTCACCTCTGTAAGTTCTGCTTAATTGCACTCCTGTTTGATACATTCCTTAGTGGAAATGCTCCAAGTTTTAGAGATAAAAACCCCACTTTTTCCTTTGTTTGCTGCTGGTCTCCTGAGCCCTGCATTTGGGTGAGACAGCCAACTATTCATGGGTTCAACAACCCCTGCCTTCCAAGTGCTGGGATTAAAGGCATGCACCACCATGCCTAGCTGTTTTGTTGATTCTTTTGTTAGCCCAATACTGTGGTAGTTTTTTTACTTCAAATTATTAGAGACAAAGCTAGAGGAGCCAGTGATGGTGGTACATGCCTAGAATCATAGCAGTTGGGAGGCAGTAGCAGGAAGATCAGAAGTTCAAGGCCAACTCAGAAAGATAGCAAGCTCAAGGCCAACCTGGACTACATGAGCCCCTTTCTCAAAAAACCAAAAAAAAAAATAAAAGAAACCAAACAGCTGGAAAGATTGCTCAGTGGTTAAGCCTGCAAAGCCTAACAACCAGGGTTCGATTCCCCAGTTCCCAAGTAAAGGCAGACACACAAGGTGACACATGCATCTGGAGTTCGAAGGCCCTGGCTCACTTGCACACTCTCTCTCTCTCTCTCTCTCTCTCTCTCTCTCTCTCTCTCTCTCTCTGCTTATAAATAATAAATAATTTTAAGTTGAGCATGGCTATGTACACCTGTAAACCCAGTCCCAATAGCTGAACAGAGACCCAGGAACGACAGGGGCTCACAGAAACAAAATCCCAGCATGCTCTGGGCTCTGGCTTAAACAAGAATGGGTAGAAGAGGGATGGGGCGGGACACCCATCTGGTCACCATGGGCAAGCCTGCGGTGGGAAGTGCATGGGGTGCTGCAAGGGTGCACTCACACATATACATACACCACACCCATGTTCAAAGCAAGCTAAAGAATGATTCTAAAGCGGGGGTGTGGGGATGGTAAAAATGTTCCTGCTGCCTTAGCCCATCTTCCATTGCTATAGCCAAGCACTACCGATTGGGTAATTTATAAGAAGCAGAGGTTTATTTAGCTCAGGGTTCTGCAGGCTGAAAGTTGAATATTATTAGGCAGCCATGCATCCGGTCAGTGCCCGTGAGGAACGGTGGGACTGTAGAGAAGAGATGAAACTCCAGGTAACTGACCTGGTCCTACAAGAACGCATTAATGCCTTCCTAAAAGCTGAGCCCTCATATTCCAAAAACCTGGTAAAAACCCACCACCTCTTAACACCGTCACTTTGGGGTCCCGATTTCATCATGAGATTGGAGAGTACAAACCACAGCCAAACCTTAAACACAAACTTTGATGTATCTGTCACTTGCCAAGTCAATATCATTTCCCAGAATAACCTATCTACTTTTTTGTAATTCTGATTCGCACACTCTCCACACCCCATGACCCACGTGCTTTTCTTATCAAACACTAGAGAAACATCAACAGTTGGAAGAAGGGATCTTGTAAACGTGCTGTAGAATGTTCGGGAAAGGACCACAAGCCATGCAGTCATATCCTCCTAGAACCGAAGGAATCTGAGAAGATTCTGGATCTAGAACATCCACATGGATCTCCTGAGATTTGCAAAACCTCTAAGGCTGAGCTGGGCAGGTGCTCGGTGGTCAAAGGTGCTTCCTCTGCAAGCCTGCCAACCTGAGGTTGGATCTCCAGCACCCACACAGAGCTGCACGAAGTGATCCGGATGCCCACGGCAATGGGAGGAGGAGTCGAGAGAATTCCAAATCTCTCTGCCAGCTAGTATGGCCTTCCCAGTGACAAATAAGATGGAAAGAGAGGGTCACCACCTGATTGTCTCCTGACCTCCACACGCAATGCTCATCTACACACACACACTCATACACACACATACACACCCACAGACACATACACACATACACACCACACACACTCATACACAGACACAGACACACCACACACACACAGAGACACACACACTAAAAATAAATACAACATAAAATACTCCATGGCTCAGGGTGCTGAAGAGCTCTGCAAGATACCATTAAATATTCAACATTAACCAATAGGTCTATAAATTTGACTACTTCTACCCACATCCTCTCTCTCTGTCTCTCTCTGTCTCTCTGTCTCTCTCTCTGTCTCTCTGTCTCTCTCTCTCTCTCTCTCTCTCTCTCTCTCTTTCTCTCTGGCTGAGCATCTGGCTCTTGGCTGGGCAACAGCATTATTGACCTTCTAACTTGGTGACTTGTTTCGGCTTTTGCCTTGAGAGTATTTGCCATACACCAGGCACAGCGGTCCTGATACAATTTACAACTGAATTCATAAATTCAAACCTCTATCACGAGTCTCCTCCCTTCTTCTCCTTTAATCCCAGCACTCAGGAGGCAGAGGTAGGACAGATGGGAGTTCGAGGCCAGCCTGGGACTACAAGGTGAATTCTAGGTCAGCCTGGGCTAGAGTGAGACTGTACCTGGGGGAGGGGGAAGAATAAACATTCCACACAATGGCCCACGAGGTCACCCATGATGGGCCCTGCCCAAGCATTTCTCCCTGACAGACAAGACATCCCCAGCTACTCTTTCTATTACTCCCACAATTGCCTCAAAGCCATTTCTCACTGTTCTTCACAAGGCTTGTTCCTGACGCCAGCTGTGCTTTCCCCTGGATAGCTTCATAGGCAACTCCTTCTGTCACTTCTTGTTTTAAAGTATTTTTTAAAATTTTAAATATTGTTATTTATTGATTTACTTGAGAGACAAAGAGACCAAGAGAATATGGACTTGCAAAGCCTCTAAAGAATTCCAGACACATTCGCCACTCTGTGCATCTGGCTTTACATGGGTTCTGGAGACTTGAACCTGGTCTGGCAGGCTCTGCAAGCAAGCTGGACCATCTCTCCAGCCTCCTTGACCACTTTTTTTCTTTGCTTAGATAACATCTTCTCAATGAGGCCTGGTTACTCCATTTAAAATCGCAGCCTATAGCCGACATCACATACCTCATGTCTCTTACTTGATTCGATTTTATAGCTTTCATGAACATCTATTACCTTTAGCATAATAAAAATGTCAACTCAATA
>PVHP010042121.1:0-15112 GCA_004024765.1 Zapus hudsonius
GTTGAGTTTGTTAATGTGGTGAATTATATTTATCGATTTGCGAATGTTGAACCATCCCTGCATCCCTGGGATGAAGCCGACTTGATCAGGGTGAATTATAGACTTCATGTGGGTTTGTATTCAGTTTGCTAGGATTTTGTTTAGGATTTTTGCATCCAAGTTCATCAAGGATATGGGTCTGTAGTTTTCTTTTCTTGTTACATCCTTGCCTGGTTTGGGAATTAGGGCGATGGTAGCTTCATAGAAGGAGTTTGGGAGCCTACCCTCTTTTTCTGTGTCCCTGACAAGCTTCAAAAAGAGGTTTCAGTTCTATGATGAAGGTTTGGTAGAATTCAGCTGAGAACCCATCTGGACCTGGGCTTTTCCGTTTCGGGAGGTTCTTGATTACCAATTCAATCTCTGTGATTGTTATCGGATTGTTTAGTGTCTTTATCTGCTCTGGTCTAAGCTTTGGAAGTTGGTAGGTCCGGTGAAAGAGAAAGGGAAGAAGAAAATAAAAGCAATGGGGGAGGGGCGTGGCAGACGGCGGGTTGAGAGGCTACGAAGGAGCCCCCGGTCCTGGTGAAGGAGAAAGAGAAGAAAGGAAAAAAAGGTGATGGGGAGGGGCATGACAGATGGCAGGAGGAGGGGCTATGGAGCCCCCGGTCCGGTGAAAGAGAAAGAGAAGAAGAAAGAAAAAAATGTTAGGGGAGGAGTGCGGCAGACACGCTGGAGGGTGGGGGGAGTGGCTATGGAGGAGCCCCTGGTCCCGGTGAAAGAGAAAGAAAAGGAAAAAAAGTTGGGCGAGGGGCGCGGCAGACACACTGGAGGGCAGGGGGAGGGGCTACGAAGGAGCCCCCTTCTTGCTGACAGAGAAAAAGAAAAAATAAGCGATGGAGGAGGGGCGCGGCAGATGGGCTGGAGGGCGGGAAGAGGGGCTACGAAGGAGCTCCTGGTCCCAGTGGAAGAGAGAGAAGAAAGAAAAAGCAATGGGGGAGGGGCGTGGTAGATGGAGGGCGGGAGGAGGGGCTACGAAGGAGCCCCCAGTCCTGGTGAAAGAGAAAATGAAAAATAAAAGCAATGGGGGAGGGGCACGGCAGACTCGCTGGAGGGCGGGGGGAGGGGCTACAAAGGAGCCCCCTGTCCTGGTGAAAGAGAGACAGAAGAAGAAATAAAAGCAATGTGGGAGGGGTGCAGCAGACGGTGGGAGGTGGGGCTATGAAGGAGCCCCCGGACGGAGAGGCAGGCAGACACGCTGGAGGCTGAAGGGCGGGTGGAGGGGCTATGTACCGATGGTCGATTGAGAAAGAATATTAATATCAGAAATAAAATTTTAAAAACCAACAAAAACTTGAAAAACAAAGACAGGCGAGTGCCCGGGAGGGGCGGGATAGACAGAGGGCGGGAGCGTGGGGGCAAGGAAAGCCGCCCCGCCAAATGAAAGGCTCAGGTGGCAGGCGGGCAGAAGCCGCTCTGGCACAGCCTGCCTTGACGACTCACTGCCTCCTGTGAGCTCTTTTCCATGCTGTCGGCTTCCAGTCGTGCAGATCCTGTGCTCGGAGGTGCCTGGAACTCAACGTGTGGCCGCAGCTAGTGTCCACAAGCTGGATCCCTGCTGAAGACCCTGGCCCTCGAGTTTTCTTTAATTTTCCAAAATCCAAGAAAAGAAAAATCAGTTTTTATTTTATGTAAACCTACTTTAGTTCCTTCTCCCTCAAATGTTCCTTGTATGGGAAGGATTAGGAAGTAATAAAATACTTTTTCCCAACAAAATATATAACTTATTTCCAGAACACTAAAAACAAAGTTTATGGACAGTGAGGTAGGTACAGGTATACTTCTGTACCCAAACAACTGGTTTGGATAATACCTAAAAGCACCCCTAACTAGATCTTCATCTCATCTGCAGTCTGGTGACATTAGCTTGACTTTAAGTCAGCAGGTTCCTGGTAATGCTTGGGAAAACTGGAGGCTGTTAAATAAGCATCACTGGAAAGAAAATATATTAATTCTTAAATCTTAGTCTCAACTGAAATAACTAAGAACATGTGAGAAAGAAAAAACATTTTAGAGAAACTTTCCTAACACTCACACCCAAGTTCATTCTGCATCATGGAGTGTCTGTTTGCTGAGGTCTAACTTGATGTTCTACCCCCCAACACACACACATAGACAACACACACACAGACACACACAACTATTTCTCAGGATGTATGGTTAGTTTGTGTAAAATTAATTTCTCTTGGAAAATTTAGCACATGCTTTTTCCTTATGGTTTTCCTCAATTATGAGTCCTCTGAAGATTTGTAAGAGATGAGCTGTTACTAAAAAATTTGCCACATTCTTTGCATTTATAAGGCTTTTCTCCTATATGACTTCTCACATGTGTTATTAGGGATGACCTTTGTCTGAAAGCTTTCCCACCTACTTTACAATCAAATGGTTTCTCACCAGAATTCTCTGGTGCTGAATTAGGGCTGAGCTTTGGGTGAAGGCTTTGTCATTACATTTATAAGGTTTCTACTCACCATTATGGATTTAGGGATGCGTATTGACTATTGAATATGAATGGAAAGTTTTTCCACATTCTTTACAATGATATGGTTTTTCTCCCTTATGGATTCTGTGATGTATGTTAAGCTGAGAGATTCAGGAGAAGGCCTTTTCACATTCCTCACACATGTATGGCTTTTCTCCATTGGGAATTCTTTGATTTGAGGTAAATGCTGAGCTTTGGATGAAGGATTTCCCACATTCTTTGCACATATATGGTTTCTCTCGAGTGAACTCTCTGATGTAGGATCAGGGCCCAATGGTAAAACTGAACACTTTCCCATACATATTACGATGAAAGGGATTCTCTCCACTATGGATCCTACATGTGAAGCCGTACTATTGATGCGAAGGCTTCCGCACATTGCCTGCATTCATATGGCTTCTCCCAGGATGAATTCTGCACTTACCTGCCCGCGGGTCATCACAGTGAAGGCCCTAGGAAGAGGGGTGAGAATGGAAATAGGACAAGAGACGCTAGAGATTGGAGCAAGACGGAATTCCGATCAAACTAATTTTATTGCAAGCAGGCAAAGCCTTAAATACAGGGGAACGAGGCAGAGCAAGGTGGTTGCTGGGAATTAGCAACCTGGTTGCTAGGGAACTTGGTCACAGCAGGGGTCATGATCTCTAGGAGAAAGGCCTGCAGAGAGGTTTGGCAGAAAATAGGAATTTAGCATTAATTAGTAGGAGGAAGAGCAGAGACCTTCAAAACAAATATTGACGCATCTTATGGCCTGGAACAGCTCCCCACAGAATTCCATGATGCTGAGTGAGAGACAAGCACTGGCTGAAGGCTCTCCTGCACTCATTACAATCATACTGCTTTTCCCGGGTGTGAATACGTCCACGGTTAGTAAGGGATGAATTTCCTCTAAATGTCTTGCCATGTTCTTTGCATTTGTAGGGTCTCTATCCAATGTGTATCCTCTGGTGCCCAATGAGAAATGTTGTGAAGCTGAAAGCCTTTCTACACTCACCACACATGGACGGATTTTCCCTCAGTGTGGACTCTCAGGTGTTGTTTTAGGAACAGCTTTGGATGAAAGCTTTCCAACATTCCTTACATTTGTAGAGCTTTTCTCCAGTATGATCTTCTGATGTTTGCTCAGGGAAGAACTGTGAAGATTTTCCCATAGATGTTCTATTTATAACATTTACATACTGTGTTAACTCCTACTTGTTCAAATAGAATTGAATACTGCTTCTGTGAATGGGGTCTTCTTCCTCTGGGAACACTTCCAGGTTTTCTAGCGAGTATTTTAGACAAAAGATTCTTCGCAAATTCAACACCTCTAAAGCTCCTTCATGTAGTTTTTTTTATAGTAGCTAAAATTTTTTTTCTGAAAATCTTGTTCTTTTTGCCTCGATCTTCCTGTAATTGGTCCTCATTTATGTAAGTTTTTCCCAGAATAAAGTCAAAACGACCATCAACAGTGTGATTTTTTAAGACTTCCTTATTTTCTTCTTTAGAAACTGTGGTTTCAAACAGGCTCTTCCATCTTAGGCCTGCGCCTTGAGGTGCTCCACTTGATACCATTTGAAGGTCTTCTGTTTGCTCTAACTGGGAGATGACCCCTGACTTGGGGAACAGAATCCCTGCTCATGAACAAAGAGACATCAGTAGCCATCCTGACAGAAGTCCAGCCCTGGAGTCCCTGGGACAGGGGAGCAGTGCAAAGGAAGTTTATGCACAGAGTGTCTTCAAACAGGACTCCGAGAGGGAAGCCCAGGGTGGTCTCAGGGTAAAGTCATGGGTCTGGGGGCAGACCTCTCAGCCACTGACACCAATTTGGTGTAGTTCACCAGCATCATGTACCAGTACAGTCTTGTCGGCAGAGTCCAGGTGCAAACACTCATCCTGCTGAAGAGCACAGCCAAGTCCCTGAATGTCACAGGCCCCTGCACCTGGGCTGGCAGCAACTCTCCCTTTCTGATGCCCCTCTGGAGAAGGCTCCAGGGCCTGGGGGCGAGTGGAACATCTAGCCCATGGACACATCTCGATGACAACGCCACCTAACTGCTTGAAACAACTGCCATAAAATACTTTTTATTTTTACTTGTATAGTGCATGCATGTGTATGTGAAGTGTCTCTTGCCACTACTAAGGAAAGTCTGATGCACCCACCCCTTTTCGTATCTGTATTTTTTTGTGGGTGCTGAGGAATCAATTCTGGGCTGGCAGACTTTGGAAACAAGCACCTTCAATTGCTGAGTCATATCCTGAGTTGCCAGTCTTTCAAACCTTCTCAGGTTTATTCTGAATTCCTTGCTCACAGTGATCCTATTGGTCATTTTAACAGTCCTGTGTGGGTAATTTGGGAAGAATTTAATGGAATATTTGAATACTATTTATAAATTTTAATTTAGTTGAATTTAAGTACAATGCTACACTTCCCCATGATAGGTACAGTTATTTACAATAGTATGGAGTGCATGAATAGTGACTCAACTTCCTGGTTCTCTTACAGATTTGTGTCAGCCTAGGAATGAATGTTGTGAGTGTCACTTTAGCTGGAATGACAATAATCATCCTTTCATTATGTGTATTTGATGCCTACTCTAGGCTTGGCCTATTGTATTATCTCAGCAAGGTAAGTACTTGAAGATACAGGAATAAGAATTCAGGGTATTGGTTCACATACACAAAATCCTTGGACTGTTTATCTGCATCCTAGAGAGACAATGGAGTCCAATTAAAACTAATGATTCATTAGAAAGCAAAGGGTCAGATCTCTAAAGGCAGCATTTTTATTCCAACTTGGACTGATATGCTAATTATGGGATTGATACAGATTATGATACAGGGTATGGGGGTGGGTTAGAATTTAGATAACATCCAGTGAAAACTTCAATGCACCCTAAGTTTAAAGAGTATCTGAGTTCTTGTCTATAAAGTTAAAGAATTAAAATCATAGACAATAAGATAGCAAGGTATACTGGGAGACTTTATTATTTAAGGGAACATGGGGAGTTACAGAGTTCTCCAGCCACAAGTGTGGGGAAAACACGTGTCACAGAGTTCAACAGAATTTATATTGTTTAGCTAAATAAGCAGAAACAGAAAAGATAATAGGGAGCTCCCATCATGAGAAGGAGAAGTTCATGAGGGAAAAGTCTGGAGCCTGCCCTCACCCCAGCCATTAGCTGGGGTGGGGCAGGCCTTACCTTCCTAAGGCCTGGAGATTTAGATGTCTTTCTCCTCCCTTACCATGTGGGGAAAGAGGAGGGCTTTCTTCTAGGAAAGTTATTTTAAGTTTTCCCTAGTTGAGTCAGAGAGACAGCTGATTGGTTCATATCTGACCAATCAGTTTTAGCCCCTAGACTGTAGCTCTAGATAGACACCTCCCACTCAAGGGGAGGGGTTGTCCCAGCAGATGCCTGACCCTGTCACAATCCCCCCTACAAAGAAATAACCCTAACTGCTGTTAGGGTACTGGGGTGTGGAATTTGGGGGGGGGGAAGCATCAGAAAGTACATACATGTTTAAGAAAATAAAAGCACCACAAGGAAGTGCTTATATGCTTAAGAAACAAGAATTTATAATACCCATTTTGATCCAGTAGGAGGCCAGTCAAGGCTCTGACTGGGGAGGCGTTAAGGAGGAGCTTGGCAAGATTGTGTGGGGTCTTACTCCTAACTCTCACAGGATTAATTATAATTACAATGAAATAGAAATAGAATTTAAAACAGTCTCAATTTCTGACACATCAATATGATTCACAATAAACATTGCTGAATTGTGTGGTCCGTTGCTTTAGGAAAAGCAAGAGTCCCCTTCACTTGTGAAGAATTCTAAGATACCAGAAGTGCTAATGAGAGTCTATATGAGACAGGGCTCAGTTTTGCTGCATTATATACAGGCCATCTGTGGGGGAAACCAGAGTAGGACATTATGGCTCTTCCTGGTAGGTAGGAGCCAGAGCCAACAGTGGTGACAGGTACCTCATCTCAGTGCTCTGATCCCCTCTCCTGGTAACTGTGATTGGCAGGGGATTTTCATTGTGAAGCTGATCCTCACCCTGCTTGAGTTCTTCATTGCACTATCTCAGTCTGCATTTGGTTGCAATGCTGTCTGCTGTGGGGTGACCTCGGTGAGTGTCTCGTATTTACCTCATGTCCTCTTGAAGAGATATAGACCATAAAATAGTGACACTCTGGTTTCCTGTTATAAATTTGAGTGAGGACCCTTGTAGTTGGGCTACTGGACACTAAATGAATAGTCTCTTGGGAGGGTTAAATGCGACATCAAGGCTAGGAGATGACTCTGCAGGTAAAAGCACTTCCTGCACTTGCATTTGGTCCAGAGTTGGATCCCCAGCACTCAGGTAGAAAGCTGGGCAGGATGCTGCATTCTCCTGACTCCAGTGCTGGTGAAGTGTGGCTCCCTGGTCAGCCAGTCTAACCAAAAAATGGGGAGCACAGGGCTTAGTGAGAGAAGAAAAGGAGAAGATAAATATGAGGAGGACATATGGCATCTTCCTCTGGCTTCCACATGTGTGTGCCAGCATCATGCCTGTTTGCATACACATGTACATACACTATACATATCACCCAAATGTATCACTAAATGATAAATAATTGAATTTTATTTTAGAGAGAGAGGTTTTTACACCCCAATTGATCTGTAGCTCCTGAGATCCAGGGCCATGGGCAACAGCTGCCTCAGGCTCATTTTTTAAAAATTAATTTAATTTATTTTTAAAATATCTTTATTATCAATAATTAGATACATTGTATGAGCAAATCTTGTGATGGTACTCTCATTTCCCTCCTCTCTGTCCCCAAATCACTGGGGTCCCTCCTCAGTGGACATACTGTATCAGTGCATGGGGTGGGGCTTATGAATTGCACAAGAGGTAACCAGTTATATTTCCCCCATTGTGTGTTGTTGCTGCAGGGGGCAATGGCTCTGGATATTCTCCCCCACCATGGTTCTTACAATCTTTCTGCCCCTTCTTCCACTCAGGCTCATTTTTTCTGTGTCCCATTTCTCCACAGGTGGTGGTTGAGATACCTGCCAATCAGCAGGAACTCTACATACATGCTGTGCATCCTGAATACGATGAGGTGGCTTTTCCCACCCCATAGGTGTGTTTTTATAAAAACGTAGGGCATTGTTCCTTCTTTTTTCATTTCATATCTGATACATCAATGTTAGCCAAAAAAAAGAGTGTCTAATTCTTCTCAGAAAACAATTGCAATGGATTCATTGCTTTTGCTATGTTCTCCTCTATCTGCAATATAATTCATTTTAAACATGAATTTCTTTGTGCATGAATTATTTGCTGAAAAACAACTACATAGAGGCATGCCAGAAGGTTTTAGGTGTGTGAGGACTCTTGTCTGTTCTTGAAGAACACAAATAATTATTTATTCAACTTCTTGGTATCCATTAAGCATAAACTTATAAATATTTCAGGCTCACAACATGTTTTGATGTTCAGATACAAAGTTAAATGACACAACACTCAAGCCTGTGAATATATTCATTATCTAACACAGTCATGTTTTCTTTATGAAGAGTGATCTAACTTTGATACCCCTGATCATTTCCAGTATGAAGAACAGTATTCTTAACTATGTACTATAGCTCTAGATTGTGGATCTCCTATCAATGAAACTTTATACTATTTCATCTCAATGCCACAGAGACTTCATGTTTCTGTGTTAACTAATATTCTGTTCTCTATTTCCACACCTTCCCTTTTCTAGATCTTCAGAGTCCTTCATATAAGTATGATTAAGTAATATTTTTCAGTGTATATATTATTTCACTTAGCAAAATATATCCTTCAGGTTCATTACTACTGTTGGAATTTGGTGTATTACTTTTTTAATCTTAAATAAAATTTTATTGAATATCTATAACTTCTGCATTTCTTATTTACTTTCATTTGTGTGTGTGTGTGTGTGTGTCGTGTGAGTCGTGTGTGAGTGCAGGTGCCTGTGTGGCACAGCATTCATGTGGAAGTCAGGGACATCTCTCTAGTCAGTCTGCATTGTTCCACCTCTCTTGATGTAAGCTCCCTCCCAAATATTTTCTACCACACTCGCCTCTTGAGCTTAATCCTTTTTCTGTACAGAAACTTTTCTGGTTTGATGTAGTTCTATCATTGTTCTTTTCCCATTTATGCCAGAGTGTTGGAATAGAGTCCCCAAATCAAAGACACAGTCAAAATCAAATAGAATCCCCTTCCATGATACTGATAAGAGTTTTACGTTTTCAGGCATTATGTTCATTTAGCTAGTGAATTTTGGTGACTTTTGTGGATGATGCAAAATATAGAATTAAATCTCTAATTGCTTGAAAAATGTATGTTTCCACATCATGGCTCTTACACTCTCTCTGCCCTGTCTTCTACTCAGATCTCTGAGTCATGGTGGGTGAGTTTTCAGTCTGCTTTACTGTTGAGGTGTTAAGAGTCTCTGGATTTCTGCTTTGGATTGTGTTGGGTATCCTCAGTGTCTGTCTATATTATCCTTTCACAAGTTATCTGAATTGCTATGGGGGTAGGTCTCTTGCTCATCTCTCCACATCCTCAAAGGATTCATTTGCGTTCTACATAATAAAGTAGGGGTAAAAACTACCCATTCTTAACATCATAATATGAAAAAAGAAAACTTTTAGTTACCTGGTAGATAGTTTAATTAAGTCTTTCCACTTGAAATTGGAAGAATCATCAGGTCTTACTTCCAAAACCTATACTCCACAAAGCTGGAGAACCTGGAAGAAATGGATGAATTCCTGGACAGTTATCATCTACCAAAGCTAAATCAGGAGCAGATAAATTTCCTAAATAAACGTAACACATCCACTGAATTTGAAAACGTAATTAAAAACCTACCCAGAAGGAAAAGTCCAGGTCCTGATGGATTCTCAGCTGAATTCTACCAAACATTCATCACAGAACTGAAACCATTCCTTCTAAAGCTCTTTAATGACATTGGTGAACAGGGAACTCTTCCAAATTCCTTCTATGATGCTTGCATCACTCTAATTCCAAAACCAGGCAAAGATAAATCCAGAAAAGAAAACCATAGATCTATATCCCTAATGAACTTAGGTGCAAAAATTCTGAATAAAATCCTCACAAACCGAATTCAACAACACATCAAAAGTATTATCCACCTTGATCAGGTAGGCTTCATCCCAGGTATGCAGGGTTGGTTCAACATATGGAAGCCAATAAATATAATCCACCACATTAATAAACTCAGCCCCCCCCCAAAAAAAAACACATGGTTATTTCAATAAGTGCAGAGAAAGCCTTTGATAAAATTCAACACCACTTCATGATCAAAACACTTCAGAGACTTGGAATAGAAGGCCTATACCTAAACATAATAAATGACATTTACAAATCCCCTAAAGCCCAAATCATACTCAATGGGAAAGACTCAAGGAGTTCCCACTAAATTCTGGAAAAAGACAAGGGTGTCCACTTTCACCACTGCTCTTCAACATAGTCCTTTAAGTTCTAGCAAATGTAATAAGACAGGAAAAAGACATAAAAGGGATACAAATTGGAAAGGAAGAAGTGAAACTATCCCTTTTTGCTGATGACATGATCTTATATGTAACAGACCCACAGAACAGTATCACTAAACTACTTAAGGTGATTAACTCCTTTAGCAAAGTGGCAGGATACAAAATTAAAACACAAAAATCAGTAGCCTACCTGTTTGCAAAGGATATGCACACAGAAAAAGCTACCAGTGAAAAAGTCCCATTTTCAATAGTCACACACACAAAAAAATCAAATACCTTGGAGTAACACTAACCAAGGATGTGAAAGACATGTATAATGAAAACATAAAAACACTGAAGAAAGAAATTGAAGATGACATGAAAAGATGGAAAGATCTTCCATGCTCCTGGATAGGTAGAATTAGTTTCATAAAAATGGCAATACTCCCCAAAGCAATATACAGATTCAATGGCATGTCAATAAAAATACCAGCATCATTCTTTGAGGACATAGAAAAAATAATTTCCAATTTCATTTGGAAAGGCAAAAGGCCTCGGATATCCAAAGCTATCCTAAGTAAAAGAAGCTCATTGGGAGGAATCAGCATACCCAATCTAAAGTTATATTACAAAGACATTGTAACAAAAACAGCATGGTACTGGCATAAGAACAGACAGATAGACCAATGGAACAGAATTGAAGACCCTGCCCTAAGCGCAAGCAACTATAGCTACTTAATATTTGATAAAGATGCCAATAATGTCAACTGGAGTAAAGATAGCATCTTCAACAAATGGTGCTGGACAAATTGGACAAATACTTGTAAAAAGATGAAAATGGACCCAGTCCTCTCACCATGGACCAAAATCACCCTCAATGGATCAAAGACCTCAACATAAGACCTAAAACTTTGAAAATCCTGGAAGAAAAAATAGGAGGAACTCTATATGAAATAGGAGTAGGGAAAAACTTCCTGAACAAACCTCTGGTAAACCAGGAAGTATAGTAATCACTCAACCAATAGGATCTCATCAAGCTAAAAAGCTTCTGTACAGACAAACTTACCATACTCAAAGCCAATAGACCACCATCAGGTTGGGAGTTAATCTTTGCCAGCTACAATACAGATAGAGGTCTAATATCTAGAACTTACAAAGAACTCAATAAATTAAATAATAAAATTTTAAACAGTCCTCTCACAAAATGGGCCTCTGAGCTCAACAGGGAATTCTTTGAGGAAGAATTACAAATGGCCAATTCTTATTTAAGAAAATGTTCAACATCATTGGTAATCAGGAATATGCAAATGAAAACAACAATGAGATTCCACCTCACTCCAGTAAGACTGACAATCATTAAAAAATCTACCCACAACAGGTGTTGGCGAAGATGTGGGGAAAAAGGAACCCTCCTTCACTGCTGGTGGGAATGCAAACTTGTATAACCACTATGGCAAGCATTGTGGAGGCTTCTGAACAGGATAGATATAGAACTACCAGTTGACCCAGCTATCCCTTTACTAGGCATATATCCTCAAGACTCCTCATTTCAGCACAGAGACATCTGCACTACCATGTTTATAGTGGCTCAATTCATAATAGCTAGGAATTGGAACCAACCTAAATGCCCATCACTAGAAGAATGGATATAAAAAATGTGATACATATACACTATGGAATTCTACTCAGCAATTAGGAAAAATTATATAACAAAATTTAAAGAAAAATGAATGGACTTGGAACAGAGCATACTCAGTGAACTCACACAAGAACAGAGAGACAAGTGCTGCATATTCTCCCTTATCTGTGGCCCCTAACCAGGTTAAACTGACCTGTAAGTAAATATGACTAGTGATTCAGGTGAAAGGCAAAGGGGACAGAAGGAAATGGGGGCAGGTGTGGAAACAACAGAGGGGGGAGATGTTCACATACCTAAACTAACAACAATCTGACTCCATAGAATTATATCTTCTGTACAACAAGTTCCAGAAGCAGATAGGACCTCAAAGGGGGGGAGGGTGGAAACCTACCTATGGTACAAAGGACACTGTCCTCTGGCTCCCCGACCCAGTAAGTAGTTACCTCCTACAATGAGCTGTTGATCAGAATGACGACCCACAGGGTCCCTAAAATAAGACAAACTTTTGTTACAGCCCTTGAATACCCACCTCAGGCAAAAGATAAGACCCTATTGCTGAAGATTCCATGGACTAATCTCACACAACACTGAGAGACCCTGCTGAATCCAGAAATGAAATCAGCTCCCAGAAGGGCAGCCTCCTAAATAATCACCCTTTGTCTCTTGAGTCACCGAAATTATTATGATCCCATAAACACGTGAAACATGCCTTTCTGATTCTCACCTATTTTGCTTAATATGATGATCTCTAGTTCCATCCATTTGTCCAAATAGCACCATTCCCATCATGGGTTAACATTAACTGTGTAAATAGACTATGTTTCCTTTATCATTCCATTCATTAACAAGCACCTCGGCTGCTTCTATGATTGACTCCTTGACGAGTGCTGTGAAATGGAGCCGTGCAAGTCTCTATTGCACGATGGTTTTCATTCCTTCACGTATATCCCCAGTAATGGTGCATCTGGTCATCAAGTAGATTGATTTCTCTTCTTTTAAGGATATTCTATACTAATTTTCAAACTTGTTTATATTTCAGCAACTATATAAAACCCCCCTCACACACACTTTCCAGCATTGGTTGGCATTTAAAAGTGATTTTCATTAGATACATTGTGTGGCAAATCTTGTGATAGTACCACCATTTCCCTCCTTTCTGTCCCCACCCCACTGGGGACCCTTCTCGGAGCACATGCTAGTTCTGTCCTTGGGGTAGGGGGTTATGAATTTCACAAGAGGTAGCCAATTTTCCCCCATTTTATGTTGTTACTGAGGGGGCAATGACTCTGGGTATTTTCCCCCACCATGGTTCTTATAATCTTTCCACCCCCTCTTCTGCTCATTTCCCTGAGTCGTTGTAGGTGAGTATTAAATCTTCTTTATTGTTGAGATCTTAAGTGTCTCTGGAATTCTGCTTTGGGTTTTGTTGGGTATCGTTGGTGTCTGTCTCCATTGATCTTTCATGGGTTATCTGACTTGCTGTGGTGATAAGTCTCTTGTTTATCTCACCACTTTCTCATAGGTCTCATTTGGGCCCTATATAAGAGGCCAAAGGTGATTCATTTCCTGGCAGATGTCAGCCATCATCCCATGCCTTGTTGAGGGAACTGGGTTATCCACAGCTCTCTGTCTTCTGAAAAAAAAATTCAAACAGAATCTCCATCAGAGAGTGAGGTCAGTATAGGTTAAATGAGATACACATTGCTAATTTGGCAATGGGTGCAGCCTCTCTGTAGCTCTCTTGTAGTGGGAATTTCCCCTTGGAGCCTGAGTTCTTGGCTCCCATAAGATTTTGCCATGAATCCCAGTTCCAGTTAAGGGTTCCTTGCCACTGAGCAGATCTCTTAGCCAATCAGAAAGCCATTGATTACCAACTAGTTTTAGCACCACTATTGCACAGATGAGCATTTCATAACTTGCTGGTCTGTTCCATATATTGGTGTGTTCTGCATTCTCATGACATCAGTCTGTATTGTGTATCAGTGGTCTTTGCTTTCTCCAAATATCATTGACCAATTTCCCCTGGCAGCTCATGTAACACCTTCCAGCACTACACATGCTACCATCTGTGAGCTGGTTACCATTCTGGAACTAGCAGGGTCTCTAGGTGTTGTGTGATGACAATCTGTGGTTCCTTCAGCAATAGGGGGTACCATCCCAAGATTTGCTCACACAATGTTTCTAATTATTGATAACAAAGACATTTAAAAATTAACTATTGAGAAAGTAACACCAAAAAACTGATTTTTATATAATTTAGACATTCATATAATTCTACATTGTTTTTTCTTTCATTTGTTACTTGTAAACTGTGATTTTGAGGAATTGAAAATCATTTGTCTACAGATGATGTATTCCCAAACTAATACATTTGCCTTTACAGTATATCATCTCTGGAATTCTGTCAGTTGTGACTGGGAAGAAAATGACAAAAAACATGGCGAGTTTCCTTTTTGTTATCCAAAAAGTTAGAAAAGAAAAATCTGTTTTTTTAAAGTAAACCTACCTAAAGTCCCTTCTCCCACACACATTTAGTTTCTCATCTAGGAGGGAGTTGGTGCTAATAACATATTTTTATTTGCTTTCACCTGCATGCATATGTGCATAGGGGGTGTCTCTTGCCATTTTTTTAAGTTTATCTTTTTATTTTTAATGTTTTTAAATATTTATTGTCCATAATGAGTTACATTATTTAGTGGGCAAACCATGCGTTGTTATCCCGACTTCCCCAATCCCCCCCTCCCCATCCCCGATCAGTTGTATATCCTCCTCCGTGGGCTGTCTGTATTAGTCCTTATGGCAAGGGATCCTGTATATCTAAGTACTCATCCCGGTCTTCCTGGCCCAAGTGAGTTGTTACTGATGGGTGCTATGCCTCTGGACCGTCTCCCCCACCACGGCTCTCACAATCTTTCCGTCCCCTCTTCCGCTCAGTTCCCTGAGTCGTGGTGGGTGAGTATTAAGGCTGCTTTAATGTTGCGAGCTTAGAGGTCCTTGTGTCAAAAATACTTGGTTTCTGTCTCAATGGCCTATCCTGTGTTGATTGAATGACTGTGGTTATAGGTCCCTTGTTCATCATTCATTGTCTGCTGAGTTCCCGATGGATCCTCCCTGATACGACTGTGGTGGCTCCTCTCTTGTCAGGATCTCATCCATCGGCCTACGGTTGGTTGGTAAGGTTAGATGGGCCACAGCTCTCTCGTTGTATCCTGAAAAACACAAACACATTTGGCTTATCCTGAGTTGGTTGAATGGCTGTGGGTATGGGTCTCTTGTTCATCCCGTCCTTCTCTGCAGGGTTCCATATGGATCCTCCACAATATGACTGTGGTGGATCATCTCTTGCCATGGTCTCATCTTTTGGCCTGCTGTCGGGTGGTAGGGTTATATGGGCCACAGCTCACTCGCTATATCCTGAAAAATACAAATACAATCTCCATTGGAGAGTTAGAACAGTATAGGTTAACAAA
>PVHP010042122.1:0-15117 GCA_004024765.1 Zapus hudsonius
TAAGGCCCTACCCCAAGAAAGACAGAAGGAAAAGACACTATAAATCAAGAGATATCAAACATGACAAATTTACTCTTAAAACCCAGCTTATTTAAGAATGGTAACCTGGACCAAAGGTATATGAGTCAACTCTAGAGGGCCCTGCTACCTTTTGGTATGGCTTTTAGTCTCACCTAAGATGAGTGTGAGACTATTTCCGTCTTGGTAGGGCTGTGGGCTCAGGTAGGATTGGGTCTGTGGATCTGCTGTGTGCTTGCAGGGTGGCTCTGGTCCCTTAAGTTCCCCAGGTCTCCAATGGTTCCAGGTGCTGGTGGTTGGGGAGGGGAGGGTGCCTGAAGCTGTTTCAGAGCTGCTTCCTGGTACCTTCTCTTTCTGGGGCTCCTTGGCTGGTCCCAGATGTCCTTCAGGTTTTTGGACTTTGCAATGCTGGTGTGAGTGGAAAATCCTCTCACCATGGTTCTGCTCATGCTGGGTCAAACAGGTTCTGGGTGAGGTACATGCTGGAGCCACCAACCCTTGCCTGCTGGAGTGGTTTCTGGCTGGATCTGTGCTTGCTAGAAACTCCATGTCTCTCCTGCTTTTCTGCTGAGGCTTAAAATCTCCCACATACCTTTACCTCCTGGTAGAAGAGTATATTCTGTGGGGTTTTTTTTTTCTGCCTTTTCCCCCCTTCAGTTGCTTTGGCTTGGCTGCTATACTGCCATCTAAACCGGAAGTCTCTTCTCTCTTTTGCAAATTGTCGTTAGTAAGAGGTTTTTATGTTTTTGTTTTTGTTTTTTTTTGGTTTTTGGAGGTGGAATTCACTATGTAGTCTCAGGGTGGCCTTGAACTCGTGGTGATCCTCCTACCTCTGCCTCCCGAGTGCTGGGATTAAAGGCGTGCACCACCACGCCCAGCAGTAAAAGGTTTTCTTATGACAGTTTATACTTAGCTTGGTTGATCTTCTTTCCCCTCTACCTGCTCCTCTCCCCCACCTCACTGCACCCTCCCAGCTTATACTCTTCTGCCCTCAGAATTCTCCTCACCACTTTCATATCACATGATATGATATTCTATACCCTTCTCACCCTCTCTTAAGCCTCTTTCTCCTTCAACAGGTCCTTTTCTAGTTCCCTGACTTCTACCCACACTGACTTCCACATAAATGCACACATACATATGCATACGGATAGAAAAGGCTGGGATCTACATATGGCAGGGGACTCTGATCTTTGCCTTTCTGAGCCTAGGCTACCTCATGTAATATATTTTCAGTCCAATTCACTTTCCTGAAAATTTTGTGTTTCTATTTTTTCATGTTGCAGAATAGAATTCCAGTGTGTATATGTGCCACAGTTTCCTTTTCCATTCATCCATGGGTAGACATCTAGGCTGATCCCATTTCTTAGCTATTGTGAGTAGAGCAGCAATAAACATGGATGAGCAAGTATCTCTGGGAGGATACAGAGTTCTTTGGGTGTGTGCTCAGGAGTGGAATAGCTGAGAGTCCTAAGGTCATTATGCTTTTAGCTTTTTGAGGAACCCTCATAACTGACTGCAATAGTGTCTTCACCAGTTTACACTCCCACTATGAGTAAATAAGCATTCCCTTTTCACACAATCTTTCTAGAATACAAAGTGTGCTGTCATTTGTTTTCTTGTTATTCTTCTGATGGGGCGAGACAGAATCTCAAAGTAGTTTTAATTTACATTTCCTGATGGCTAAGGATGCTGTACAATTTAAAAAAATTTGTTGGCCATTTGAATTTTTCTTTCAAGAACTATTTGTTCAGATTATTACCCATTTATTGACTGGCAGAATTTGTTTTCATTTTTAAAAAATATTTTTATTTATTTATTTGCAAGCAGAGAGAGAGAGAGAGATTAGGAGAAGAGGGACAGACAGAGAAAATGGACATGCACCAGTGCCTCCAACCACTACAAATGAACTCCAGACACATGAGCCACTTTGTGCATCTGGCTTCCTGGGGAATCGAACATGGGTAGTTAGACTTTGCAGGCTTAACCACTAAGCCATCTCTTCAGCCCAGGTTATTTATTTATTTATTTATTTAGGCAGGGTTTCACTATAGCCCAGGATGGCTTTGAACTCAGGTGATCCTCCAACCACTGCCTCTCCAGTGCTGGGGTTAAAAGCCTGCACCACCATGCCCAGCTCTTGGCAGGATTTTTTTTTTTTTTACATTTAACTTTTTTTTGGTTCTTTGTATATTTTAGATATTATCCTCTTCCCCACACTGTGGGTTGTTTGATCTCTCTCTCTCTGCTCATAGTTTCATAGAGAATAGGCATGCCAGGGCCTCTAGCCACTGTAAACCAACTCCAGATGCATGTGCCACCTTGTTCATCTGGCTTTTTACATGGGAACTGAGGAATTGAACAGGAGTCATTAGGTTTTGCAGGCAAGTGCCTTAACCACTGAGCCATCTCTCCAGCTCCATCATTTTGGGGTTTTTTGTTTGTTTTCATTTTGGGTTTTAAATTAAGGACTTTAATTCATTTTTGTGTTGATTTTTGTGCACAGTAGGAGATATGGATCTGATTTCATTCTTGTGCAATTTACTTTAATGAGTGGTGCTTTTTTTCATGTGTGTATTTGATAGCTTTATCAAAATTGGGTGTCCACAGGTATGTGGGTTTATTTCTGAGTTCTCCATTATCTCCCATTGGTCTCTGTGTTTGTTTCTGTGTGGCCATGCTGTCTTTGTCACTATGGCTCAGAATGTCACTGGAATTTTGGTGGGGATTGCATTGAATATACAGATTACTTTTGGTAGTACAGTCATTTTCACAATACTTGTTTGCCAATCCAGGAGCAAGGAAGGAAGGTCTTTCCTTTGTCTAGTGTCTCCTTTAATTTCCTTTTTCAGTGTCTTAATGTTTTCATTGTAGAGGGTTTTGATCAGGAGGACCTGAAACTCACTTTAGCCCAGGCTGGCCTCAAACTCACAATGATACTCCAACTTCTATCAAGGTAGTGGGATGAAAGCACTAGGATTAGAGCCAGGAGTGGTGGTGCACACCTTTAATCCCAACACTTGGGAAGCAAAGGCCACCCTGAGATTACATAGTGAATTCCAGGTCAGCCTGGGCTAGAGTGAGACCCTATCTTGAAAAACAAAAACAAAAAATGATGCTGGGTAAAGATATAAATTGCTATGCTCAACTCCTACATATTTTTTTAAAATTATGTATTTATTTGAGATAGAGTAAGAAAAAAGGCAGATGGGGGGGAGGATGGGCACATCAGGGCCTCTAGCCACTGCAAACAAACTCCAGATACATGTGCCTTCTTGTGCATCTGGCTTTACGTGGGTACCGGGGAATCAAACTCATGTCCTTCTGCTTTGCAGGCAAATACTTTAATTGCTAAGCCATCTCTCCAGAAGAGGTGGCAGGAAGAATGTGAGAGCCGAAGGAAGGGTAGGACTGCTTACAATGCAAGCTTCCATACCCAAAATGGCCTTGATATTCATGACTTCACAGTGCCTGATAATACTTACACAAGACCTTCATAATAGGAAGAAAAGATGATGACACTGAAACAAAATAGAGACTAATGAGGGGGGAGGAGATACGAGGGAGAGTGGGGAGAAAACGATAATGGTTTGTCTATAACTATGGACACTATCAGTAAAATTTTTATATAATAAATATATAGTGTCTTCCAACATGGTGTGGTGTGGTGGCACATGTCTTTAATCCCAGCAAATAGAAAAAACGGGGGGACTAGAGAGATGGCTTAGCAGTTAAGATGCTTTCCTGCAAAGTCTACTGACAGGACCTGGGTTCAATTCCCCAGTATCCACAAAAGCCAGATGCACAAAGTGGAGCATGTATCTGGAGTTCATTTGCAGCAGCTGGATGCCCTGGTGCTCCCATACCCTCTCTCCCTCCCTCTCCCCCCTTTCTGTGTCTCTGTTTACAAATTAATTAATTAATTAATTAATTAAAAATGGGACTGGAGAGGTGGCTCAGTGTTGCAGTCAGCTTTCTAGTTGCTGTGCAGAAATACCCCAAGCAAAAGCAGCTTGTGGAGGAATGGGTTTATTAAGCTTACGGACTCCAGGGGAGACTTTATGATGGCTGGGAAAATGATGGCATGAGCAGAGGGGTGGACATCACCTCCGCCACAGCACTGCAAACAATGACAGGAAGGTGTGGCAAACATTGGCAAGGGGAAGCTGGCTTGTCACCCCCATAAGCCCGTCCCCAGCAACACAGCTCCAGCAAGATTGTAAAACCCAAACTGCCATCAGCTGAGGATCGATCAGTCAGAACACATTCATTTGTTTGGGGGGGGGCACCTGAATCAAACCATGACACTCAGTGATTAGGGCACTTGCCCTGCAATGCCTAACTACCCATGTTAAGCCAGATGCACAAAGTGGTTCATGCATCTGGAGTTCCTCTGCAGTGGCTAGAGGCCCTGGCATGCCCATTCTCTTTCTCTCTTTCTTTGAAAATAAATAAAATATTTTTAAAATTTGTTCTTCTGAAAAAATGTATCTTCTGGCTTTAATTTTGGTAGGTCATACACATTTAGAAACTTATCCATTTCTTATAGTTTTTGAAATATAAAATTTCTAAGTATTCCCTAATGGTCTTTTCTATTTCACTGGAGTGTGCTGTAACAATGGCGATCCACCACTTCTTTCCCGCTCCACAATGTGCATATGCTCTTTAGCTTGCTCCTTCCTTTCATCCTCTCTCTCTTTCTTTCCTTCTTGAGCACTTGTTTGCTAAATGGATACTAGGCACCTTGGACAGCTCCATGGTAACTAACACGTGGTCTTTTAAATATGGCATTGACCATACAATCCTTCTTTACAGGAAAATCAATACCTTACTTGCACCCTAATTTAAGTTTGAATAACTAATATAAGTGACTTATAGCAAAATACTCAACTCCAATAGCTGGGGAATTAAAACAAGAATCGTGTACTCTGGAGAAGACAGAGCTGCCAAACCAGCTCCAAGCTTATAGCCTCTGATGCACAGAGGCAAACTAAAACCCTAAACCCAATAGTGACACCCTCATTGCGTAACAATGGTTCTTAATAAGTATGGATTATTATTTTTCTAGGACACTCGAACCTCAATGAAGTTTATTGGTGCAGTAGATTACAAAAGACAAAACAGAGAGGTCAAAAAGGACAATAAACAGAATTATTTATTCCTTTTCTCTTCTCTCCCTTTTATGGTTGCTTCTCTTTTAAGTTAATATCTTAATAGGGAATCTATATAATGTTGCTCAAGGAAGATTGTAAATGCTGAATGTTGTAATGTGATTCGTAAGAAGGAATAATTTCTGTGGAACTTTTAATAAAGGATAATAAAGAATGATATTGCTAGAAATTACTAAGGAAGGAAATTGGGATTTCTCTCAATGTTCCTAGAAAGGTTTGAGAGGGAAATACAAAAAGAACTGTAGGAGGACATTGAAAAGATGATAGAATGTTATTTAGTAAGTGATAAGGGCTTCTCACACCGGCTCCTGTAATAGCAGTCCACCTTGAGGAGCCTGGGAAACTATACAGGTGGCAAACATACACCATAAGTCTTCTCATTGACTCAGGTGCTCGGTTTTCAGTGCTTGATTTTTGTCCTGGAGCTAGATCTAAACTGCCCAGCTGCCTTTAGGGGCATCTCAGGTCAGGTTCAGAAACAGGTTTTCACAGAGCCTCTGGCTTGCTCTTGGGGGAATTATCTCTTAAAGCACTCTTTCCTCATCGTCTCAGACATGAACTCCTTTTCTGGGAAGAGATATTCTTTTTAAATGTCAAGTAAAATGATTTTACCTCCAGGGGGAAATCTATTTCTTCCTTTGATAGAAGAAAATACATATCCTTCAGTTTGGATAGGCGGCGAAACTATAGGTTGAGCTGTCACTGTCACTCCTGCCCAAATCCATCTGAAGGACCCACTTACTCCCTCATCCAAAGCAGTATCCTCTAAAGTCAGAAGCAATTGGGGGACTTAAACCCATAATTGTATCCCTAAAGAGACAGGGACTCCTAAAGGAATGTTCTAGCCCATATAATTCTCCTATTCTTGGGGTACAAAAAGAACCTAATAAATGGAGATTAGTTCAGGGCCTCCAATTAATTAATGAAGCAGTTGTCACCCTCCATCCTGTGGTACCCGGTCCTTATATACTCATCTCAAATTCCCATGGGAACTATTCATTATTCAGTATTGGACTTAAAAGATGCTTTCCTCTGTATCCCTCTACATCCTGATAGCCAGCCTTTGTTTGCCTTTGAGGCCCAGCTCATAGAACAGGGCAAGTAACTTGGACAGTTTTACCCCAGGTTTTGAGACAGTCCTCATCTGTATGGTTTGGCCTTGGCATAGGACCTTGTAGACTGGAAGAGTCCCAAGACCACCCTGTTGCAATATGTAGATGTTCTGCTTTGTGGGGCTTCTGAGAAGGCAGCCTCTCAAGAAACTGAGGCCCTTCTCAACTACTTGGCTAATCGGGGATACAAAGTCTCAAGGGAAAAAGCTCAGTTATGTTCATCTAAGGTTATTTATTTGGGAATGATATTAGAGGGTGTTGTGGTCAGCTTTCTGGTTGTTATGCAGAAAGAACCCAAACAAAAGCGGCTTGTGGAGGAATGGGTTTATTTGGCTTATGGACTCGAGGGGAGACTCCATCCTGGCAGGGTAAATGATGGCATGAGCAGAGGGGTGGACATCACCTCTGCCACAGCACTGGAAATAGCAGCAGGAAGGTGTGCCCAAATAGTGGCAAGGGGAAGCTGGTTTATAATCCCCATAAGCCCACCCCCAACAACACAGCTTTATTGAGGCTGTAAAACCCAAACTGCCATCAGCTGAGGATCGATCTATCAGAACACATTTGTTTGTGGGGGACACCTGGATCAAACCATGACAGAGGGTGAAAAACACAGTTTGAGTCCTGAATGGTTCACCTTATTCTAGCCTATCCCCTCCCTCAGACGGTAAGGCAACTGAGGGCTTTTCTTGGAGTCACAGGCTTTGCAGAATCTGGATTCCTGGTTTTGCAGAGCTGGCAAGACCTCTGTACCAACTTCTTAAAGAAGCACAGAAATGTCTTTCAGCCCCTTTAATATGGGAATCTGAGAGATGCTGCTCCTTCCAACAACTACAGGACACACTGATTCAAGCCCCCGATTTAGAGTTACCTACTCAACCCCAGTTTTCTATATAACTGAGAGGAAGGGTATCACTCTAGGGGTCCTAACTCAACTCAGGAGGCCAACACCCCAGGGTATCTTAGAAAAGAGTTAGACTCAGTGGCTAAGGGATGGCCTGGATGCTTAAGAGCTACTGCAGCACTAGGAATACTACTCCCCACAGCAATAAACTGACCTTGGGAAGGCCTCTCACTGAACATACTCCCCATAACATAGGGAGAATTCTGAACTCAAGGGGACATATGTGGTTGTCTGATAGTCAAATGGTAAAATATCAAGGCCTCATGATGGAGGGACCTAAGTAACCCTTAAGGTTTGCTCTTCTCTCAACCTGGTGACTTACCTCCCAGATGAGAAAAAACTCGAACACTCATGTAAGGAGATCTTATTGTAAACCTATGCTGCCATGCAGACCTTAGGGACCAACCCTTAGAAAACCCTGATCTCCAATTATTTACAGATGGGAGTTCTTTTATTCAGAATTGAGCTAGAAGGGCAGGGTATACAGTGGCAACAGAAGATTCTTGAATCTTGGCCACTCCAACTAATATCAGTGCCCAATTAGCAGAGCTGATAGCCCTGACCAGAGCCCTGTTAGCACAGGAAAACATGTAAATATCTATACAGACTCTAAATATGTTTTGTGATGGTTAGGATTTGTTGTCAACTTGATCTTTTTACTTATCTTGGGTGGGTCTCTGACAGGAAGTTACAGGAAGGCAGCCTCTTAATAGGAGGCAGGATGTAAGGAAGCTCAGGAAAGCTGGAAATTAACATTCCTTCCTGAAAGGGCAGGGCAGGAAGGAAATTCCAGAGACTCAAGTAGCCATTAAGTCTGGGATAGGGTTGCAAGACCTTGTCTAAGGCTATAAAAAGGTGAAGGAGAGTTCTCTCCATTGGCCACTGCCTGTTTTGCTGTGTGTGTGTGTGTGTGTGTGTGTGTGTGTGTGTGTGTGTGTGTGTGTTGCTGGTGATGGGTTTCTCTCTCTGTTTGGACCTGTGAAAGGGGGCAGCCTCCTTTATTATTATGGAACTTTCCCTGTATCTGTAGCTTCAATAAATCATTTTCTTCCATAAACTGCCTGGTTTGAAAATTTATCCCAGTGGTGTATGGCTGACTATGACAGTTTTGATACCAGGAGTGGGATGATATTGCTGAGATATATCTAACCATGTGCATTTTGGTCTTCAGGAACTTGTATCCTGGAGGAAGGGATATATAGACTTGGTACTTACAACTGAAGATGCCTTCCAGAGTGGTAAGCCAAGTTTTATGGGCTATTTTGGTGAGAATTTGAAAATGCTAAATGTAGAGAGAATTGCATTTGGAGGCTTGGCTTATGAACTTTCTAAGGGGAAGGAGAGACTGAAAAGAAAGTTATTACAACTGTTACTGGAATAAGAGCTGGCTACTTTCTACTGCCCATGCCCAGAGAGCTTGATCAAGGTTGAATTTAAGAAATGGACTGTTGTGTTTAACTAATGATATGGAACTAAGAATTGAAGACTGAAAAAACTCAAAGCAAGTTTAACTTACTGGCACAGAGACTGGTATTTAGGTTACTGAAGCTGCTATTGCCAACATACTAGTAATTCTAAAAAAGGTAGCTTAATTGCTCTACATTGAAGCAATGGAAAGGATGTCTAAGGTGTTTCCACCCAGGAAGAATTGAGTGAAAGACTGTGGAAACTCTTTTGTAATGGGATAGCTGAATGAAAGGAACCTGGTCTCCAAGGTCACAATTTATTTTGTCTCTGAATGAACAACATGGCTGTGTCCTGCATACCTGGCATTGCTTTTGGAAGCATGAGAAATGCATGCATGGAGTGGGTCATGAAGTGCACATGGCTCCTGGAGCTGCTGCTGAGATGCGGTATATGGAATAGGCTGCGAAGTCCTTAATCAGCAAGTGAAGCAGTTGGAAGATGGACCATGGTTTGCAATGGAGACCCAGAAAGGGGGCTACCCCCCTTCCTACCTCACAATGTTAGACTTCCTGTCTCTGAGATAGGCTCCAACACTAGTGTTTACTATTGGTTTAATTTTTTTACACCTAGTCAAGTATAAAGTCTTGACAATGTGATGTGTAACTGACAGGTCTCTCTCTCTTGGCCTTTAGGATACCGAACCCTCCCCCCCAAACACACACACCCTTCTCTGAGAGATACCCCAACTGCCATAACTCCATGTTCCATTCAACAGGAAGTAGTTAAGATCAGACATCCGTGATCCTGATTCACCCAACGCAGTTGGGGTGTCTTCAAGAGAGGGGGAAGTGTGGGAGATTTCATCAGTTAGAGGCTGGCCCACTATTACCTCACACAGCTTTGCCATGCTCCTCCCTAGTCAGGGCTCTGACCAACCTAGATGAAGGCAGGTCACTCATGAGGACTTCCAGCATGGTTTTTATAACCAGGTCAGAGCCAAATGAAGCCCCTCCCCCCAGCTTTTTCATCTGGCTCTGGACTCATGAGGGTGAGTGTAATCTTTTCTCTCCCTCTGGTCTTTCCTGCCTTTGGCAGGATCAGAGAGAAAGAAACAAAAACTGCTTTATTATGGGATTTTTAAATTTTTTGAAGATTTTTTATGAGTTTATTAGGCCACATGGTGATAGGTTACCTTTTTTTCTTACTCCACTCCTTTTCCTTTCTCCCTTATCCTGATAAAGGGTATGATGTTTTATTTAAAACACTCTCCACCTGAGTCATCAGTTCCTTGGCATGCTTAATTAAGATATGAACTCACAGCAGCCTGCTTCAATTCCAGGTTAAAAGGGATCTTTCCCCAGTCCCATAGTTTGTAATAACCCCCCCAAACCAACTTGACTCTCTAGCTGAGATGGTACTACAAAATGGGGGGGGGGAGGAAAACACCTGGTTCTCATGAAAAAGGAGGAATTTGCATCTTTTTAGGTGAGGAATGTTGCTTCTATGTCAACCAATCACTTGTAGTCAGGGAAAGTGCCAAACAACTCTTGGAAAACATCAAAACCAGATAGGACTCTAACAACCCCAATGGAAAAAGACTTGGTGTCATGGCTTGTCCTTTTCCTAGGCCCCCTCATCATGATCCTACTAATTCTTTCTTTTGTCTCCTGCCGTTTTAGATGTCTTCCCAAATTCCTTCAGGAGAGATTATGAGCCTTCACCTCACAACGAGTGACCAAGTGACCGAATTTTTCATGAATGCAGAGTACCTCCCCTTCATAAACATCCACCAGGTTCTTTCTTTAAAGATCAACATCCATTTCACTAACAGAAAGCAGTCACCTGACTTTCTGTGCCCCTTGTCATGCCCCAATTTTTTTTAACCCTTTCAGAGTCTGGATATTTTTTTTTTTAAAGAAAATAGTTTATTCTGAGCCAATGATGAGTGACTGTGACCTGGTAACCAGGATTCAAGTTACCCTAAATGACAAGTTCTACAGTGGAAGAGCTTACATGAAATTTTAGTAAAAGAACAAAGAAGGTCACGGAAATCACTGTGTTTACCAGTTACATCTGTGAGAGCATCAGGTAAGGTAGACGGACTACAGAGAAGCTGCACAGTGAGGAAGGTCCAGGTTTCAGATGTTATCTTCTAACATTCTTAGGGTGGATGAAGCTAAGCTTTGAAGGGACAAATCCAGTTTCCTGTATGCTCCTCAAAGAACCTGGGAAAATGTTTCACACAGGATTCTATCTCTGATAACACCCCAAAGCACCTGAAAGAATGTTTTACACATCTGAAGGATCCTCTCTCTGATAAGCCCCTTTTGAGAAGAGCCTAATGCCCAGGCCAAACAACATTTATATGGTCACCTATTGTCTCCCAATAGAGGGTGCCCAGGGAGTCTCAGACCTAGGAAAAACTTTATCTGTAAAGTCCGTATCACACCAAAAGTCTTTAAATACCCTCCTAAAAGCTTCCCTCCGTGGATATGACTTCATACTCAGGAGAAGTCTGTCCCCTCGTTGCTGAATAAAGGCAATCCCTTGTCTGAGTGAGCTTGAGTCTGGTGTACTTTCTGTCCCACTTTCCTTACAAGCTTAATGGTACCTCAGCAAGAAAGTGGATGTTAGGTCATAAGTAGGGCTAGAGAGATGGCACAGAGGATAAGATGCTTGCTTGCAAAACCTAATGATCTGAGTTTGGTACCCCAGTATCCACATAATACACAAAGTGGTGCATACATCTGGAGTTCATTTGCTATGGCTGGAGGCCCTGACACACCTATTCTCTTTGTCTCCACCACCCCCACTCCATCCCACCCCCGCTTGCAAAAAAATAAATAAAATTTAAGTTAAAGTAAATGGCTATTAAGGGGCCTAAAAATAGCCCAAAATAATTTTGGCTCTTGATCAGTTTTCGATCTCTCCACAATTAGGATGGTCCAGCCAATGCAGGGTGTTCATAAGGATGGGCTTCTTCAGAGAACTTCGGCTTACACAAGCATTCACACACCAGATCCATCCTGCTAAAGATTCAGAGCAGGCTCTTGGCAGCCTCCTTTTTAGCCTCTCACTGAGGCCTGGGTCAGCAGTCTTACTCCATTGCCATGTGGGAGAAGAGGGCCAGAGTCTGGATATTAAGGCTGGACTCTCACAACCTTTCTGTGGCTCCCGCCCCTTGAGCCTTGAGATTCCTAAATAGACACATCAAAGCCTTCTGCCCCTGATAAAACTGAAAGGGCTCTACCACCCTCTTCTTGATTTACATTTCTTAAGGCTGTTTTTCCCCTCCTGAGAAAATACTGTGAAGGCCATTAGGCTGAATAGCTGCTATCCTCTTTCCTGTACTTCCCAACACCCTCGGGTCCTTAAGAACGCCTCCAAACCTCAGCAGGACACAGCCTTCATACCTGCTGGAAGGCTGCTGTCTTCCCATTGCCTGGAATAACCTGGAATTTGCAAGCTGAGGGAGACAGAGAAGAGAGATTGAGAATGGGCAGGTCAGGGCCTCCAGCCTGCAAATGAATTTCAGATGCATGCACCACTTTGTGCATCTGGCTTTATGTGGGTACTGGAGAATCGAACCCCGGTTCTTGAGCTTTGCAGACAAGTGCCTTGTTTGGAAACCGAATCAGAACCAAGCACTGCCACTCACCTTTTCTGCTCTTCGAGGAGGTGAGCCACCCGAAGACTTCCTCGTGGGCTTGGGCTTAGGGCTCCTCCAGCCACCGGGGCCTCAGTGAGGTGAATGCGTCCTATGCACTGTCCTGCACCCCTCCTCGGTCTCCTGCCCCGGCTGTGCTGGGGAGAGTCCACGCTTGCCTTCACCTGCCCCAGACCGCCACTGGAATCTGGGTGCCCCAGGCGCATCTCCCACACTCTGCACACGGCTTGCCAGGAGGCACACTAGCTCCGCCCACCCACCTAGGCTGGGGCCCAGAGCTCAGACTAGGCTGAACAGCAGGCCACCCGCAGGGGGATTGTGGTCAGTGGGGAGGTGTCCAAGGTGCACTCGAGGTAGGGGAGGAGCACTGGGCCCTCAATCTATCAGAATTGCTCATGGCTCTCAGACCCTAAATTTGGTCCATAAAACTGTTTCATAAGGTCGTTTAATTTTATTGACTTCAAACCTTTCCTTAGAGCTTTTAATAAGTTGAAATACAGTTACAACTATTTTGCATATGTACTCATTACATTACTGTACACATTACAATTTGTTCTCTATTATATCTATTGAGCTGCTGTGCTATTAGCATCACGTTATTCTACATGCACATTTCAGAGATTCTTTTTTTTTTAAACATTTTATTTATTCATTTTCAAGGAGAGAGAGAGAGAGAGAGAGAGAGAGAGAGAGAGAGAGAGAGAATACACCAGGGCCACCACCTTGTGGGTCTGGCTTATGTGGGTCCTGGGGAATTGAACCCAGAGCCTTAGGCACCAGAGGCAAGTGCCTTATCCTCTGAGCCATCTCTCCAGCCCACATTTCAGAGATTCTTTTCAAGAATCTCTGCCTGCACTCACGGTTCCATTTATTTAAAAACTCCTGTGCTCCCTTCCTCCTCCAGCCCTTTGTACAACCTCTGTTCTTAGAAGGCCTCCAGTTAAACTTACTGGGCAAAGCTGGTCTTGTTCTTACTGCCCCAAGCCCTGACAATAGGCATAGGTGCTGGTCCATTGTCACAGTATGTACAGGAGTAAGCTGAGAGGTACCTGCAGAATTCACATCCTCAGTTTACCCTGTTTTTCCCTCACTCCCTTTCCTCATTTGCATCAAAGAAAGAGCAAGGACAGCTTGGGGAAATGGCAATGGTGAATTTCTGACTTTCTCTCATTGCAAATGCAACCACACTCACCTCGGCAGTCAGAATGCAAGCACCCTTCCTGCCTCCCCATGCATAGCAGCAGCCCTCCATCCTCAGTCAATCAGTGGTTTCTTCTCTGGAGTTATGTTTTGATGAAATGACCCCCACAGGATCCTGTGTTTCAATGATGGGTTCTGGGCTGGTGACTTGATTTTGGAAGGCTGTAGAAAATTCAGGGGGTGGGACCTATCTGAAAGAAGTAAATCATTGCTGTAGTAGGTCCTTGTGAGTATATTATTATTGGCCACTTCCTGTCACTGTTTCTGTGTCCTGGTCTCCCATAATGTAAACTGACCTGCTTCACCACACCTTTCCTATCTTGATGGACTAACCCCTCTGACTCAGTGAGCCAAAATAAATCCTCCCTTCAGTTGTTTTTGTTGGGAATTTTGTCATAGAGTTTGATTCAGTTTACATCCACATCTGACATCCTATCACTAGCAACCAAAGACATCTGATTCACACTCCACAATCTCTTCTCTGCTCAGCAACCTTGTGAACTTTCAAATTAATCAAATCAAATTGTTATGCTTGGACTGTGAAATAACCCTCCCCCACACACAAACAAAGGATCATGTGTTTGAACAGTTGGTCCTCCTTGCTAGCTCTATTTTGGAAGGTTGTGCAACCTTTAGGAGGTAAGACCTAGCTGGCACATCCAGACCCATGGCGGCAGGACTAGAGCCCAGCTGGTTGCAGCCAGAGCTCTCTGCTTCCTGTCGCCTGCTGCAATGTAACCAACTAGCCATCTCACATGGCCCAGCATCAGCCACTCCCATCACCATGCCTTTCCATGATGGACTAATATCCTCAACCATGAGTCCAAACCAATCCTTGTTTCCTTAAATTGCTTGTCAGTTCACAGCAGCAAGAAAATTAACTAATACAATACCATTACCCATTACCCCTGTTACAGATTCAAGGGTCCCATCTACAATCTAATTCCAGTTACATATCTCTAGTGGAGAACTCACCTAAGCAGCTACAGAAAGTGGGTTTGAGAGTGCTGGGATTAAAGATATGTGTCACCATGCCCAGCTAAACATTGCATTTTATAAAGAACCATTTTCAAAAATATATTTATTTGAGAGAGAGGAAATGGGTGTAGAAGGGCCTTTTGTTGCTGAAAAAGTACTCCAGATGCATGTGCCAACTTTGTGTGCCTGGATTTACATGGTACTGGGGAATTAAACCTGGGTGGTAGGCTTTCAAGCAAGCACCTTTAACTACTGAGCCATCTTCATAGGCCCAACATTTAGAAACGCATTCTCGTTTGGTTCTGCTTTATGGAAGATTTTAGAGTGATCTCTCTCTTTCTCTTTCTCTCTCTCTCTCCCCCCCCCCTCTCTCTTTCTCTTTTCCTGGCTAGCTTCAAGCTCACATCATTCTCCTACCTCTGCCTCCCAAATGTTGGGATTAGAAGTGTGTGCACCACCATGCCTGCCCCTCGACCCTGGCTTTTTGAAGTACGGTCTCACTGTAGCCCAGACTGACCTGGAATTCACTATGTAGTCTCAGGCTGGCCTCAAACTCAGGGCAATCCTCCTACCTCTGTGCTGGGATTAAAGGTGTGTCCCACTATGCCTGGCCCCTCTCTTTTTTGAGACAAGCATCTCATTTGACTTCAAATTCATAAT
>PVHP010042123.1:0-15123 GCA_004024765.1 Zapus hudsonius
GGTCTGTCCACCCAGATGTCAGAGGCCTAAATTCCAGGCAAACCAGCCATAATGTCCCAGTCATCAAATTTGAAACCAGATTTCAGCAAAGACTCGTATTTGTGCCAGAAAGCAAATAGCTTTTTCTTCTCTTTCTCATTTTTTCACCCAAACAAAACATCCTCTTATGAAACATGTCCAATTTGCAGTATTGACTTTCCCTTTATTTAATAACAGGAAAGGGTTTGCTGGACTTCTGTTGATTTTTGCATTTCTTATTAAAATTCTTAAGGGGGTTTTGGGGGAACTTAATCAGCAAAAAAGGAGGAGGGAAAGGCATTCTCCAGTGCATTCCACAGGACTGTTAGCGGAGGAAATGTGCTGTTTGTTTAAGAGCTTTTCTGATGGGAGAAGCCAACGGCCACGTGACCTAGTCTTCCTCTGACTCTCTCTCCCTTCCTGCTGTCCCCCTCGGCTGTCTGCAAAGCACCTCTGGGTGCTTAGCTTCTGCCCCAGAAGATGGAGCCGGGGTCAACGGCCCTGCCAGGCTGAGAGGGATGTGGGCACTTATGGCCTACTTATTGCCCGAGGCCTCAGCTCCCCCTTTCTGTGGGCATTTGGCACAAGAGGAAGCTGGAGCTCAGAGGTGACCCCCTTGTCCCATCTCCCTTCCATGAAGCTGTGTTCCTTGGAGCTCATAGGAAATGTCTTGTGTGCTCACAGTTCTCCACCCAACTGTCAGAGACAGGTAGACGATTCCTAATTTTCAAGGTCAGAAAGGTAAAGCAACCTGTTGAAAGTCACACAGCTTGAAGGTAGCAGAGCAGAGACTTCAGCTGTTTATTACACCTCATCAGACAGTTTTTATGTTTTCAATCTAGCAGAAATATATCTATAAGCACTGTCATTACCCATGATATTATCATAATGTATGCCTCGTTTGAGAATAGGCCTTCTTGGAGGAAGTCCTCACTAGTAGCTTTGAGTCCTGTACATAGTGGAGACCTGATAAGCCCCTTCTGCAGACAAGGAGACAAAAGACGAGACGGCCAAGGAATCTACCTACCCAAGCCTCCAGATTCTCTCTGCGTGAGCTTGTCCACGAGCATACCACCCACAGTGGCCACCTGCCGTGGGCCTGGAGCTTAGGGCCTACCTGAACCACACAACCACACTTGATATTTGGCAGTGGGGTTCTCATGGCCCAGGGAGGGGACATTTTGGAGCCAAGCTCTCACAGGGCAGCAGATGCTCCAAAGCACAGGAAAGACTTCATGAAGGAGGGGACATGTGAGCTGGGTATCAAAGAATGGGAGGGTTCTGGCCACACTCGGGAGGCATTGCAGACAGAAGCGCCAGCCTGAGCCGAGGCCTGGAGGTGTGAACACACATGGTGTATTCCCGAGCCATAAAGCAGAGCCAGGCATGGTGGTCTATGCTAAAGCTGCAGCGATTTGGGAGGCTGGACAGGAAGATCACTTCAGTACAGAGGCACAAGACCCCATCTAAAAAGGAAAAAAGGAAGAGAAACAGAAAGGAGAGAAAAGGAAAAATCTGGGATGGTGGCACAGACTGTAATCCCAGCTACTTGGGAGGCTGGGCAGGAAGATGGCAAGTTCAAGGCCAGTCTGGGCAACTGGCAAGATCGTATTTCGAGCAAGTGCCCATGGCCTCAGCTCCTAAAATCTTGTTTCAAAATAAAAATTTTTAAAGAGCTGGGTGGAGCTCAGTGGTAGAGGTGTTCTCTAGTACGAGGTGGGCAGGGGTCAAGGAGAAGAGGAAACTAGAAACGTCAGGCATCTGTTAGCGAAGAGAAGTCAGCATAGAGAGGAAGGTTGGGCCAAGCTGTGGCGAGCTTTGCCACTTTCCTCAGGAATTTGGATCTTATTCCAAGGGTAAGGGTGGTAGGGACACCAGGAAGACTCAGGGGAGGGCATGACTCAATCATGTTTACAGCAAGAAGAGCTGCGGAGGCCTGGGGTGGAGGACAAGGAGGCCCAGGGCCGTGGGAGGCGGCCAGAGGGCTTTGCCTCCCCTGCATCTGGCTTCTTTCAGGGGGTCACATCCTCTACGCTCCGCCTTTGGTTCCGGGGACCTTCCCAGGTCCTCATGTCCCCTCTTTCTTATTCATTCCTCTCTCTCCTTGTACCTTCCTAACCTTCTGGAGGTCAGAGACCAAAGGAAAGGAAAGGAAGGCACGTGAGTCCTGCACATGGATGGTCCAAGCACAGAAAGCAACGTGGAGTTTCAGAGACCCCGAGACTGCCTTTGTGGATGGAGTCAGTTCCCAGACAACCAGGAAGGGCAAGTGCACAAACAATCCCCGAGGAATGAGTGGGAAGCCCGAGGAGGCAAAGGAACTGGGGCCTAAGTCTGCCCTCTTAGAGGTCAAGTGTATGGTCCAGAAGGGATCCTAAATGGCCATGAGCTCTTGGCCATCCTGGGCTACAGAGTGAGCTCTAGGTCAGCTTGGATGACGGTGTATGAATGTCTTAATCACTCTTTTCATCCCTACCCTCTCCCTTCTCCTGCTGCCCCCCAGCAGCCCCGCTCTGCTGCCCAGGCTGGTCTTGAACTCCTGGGTTCAAACAGCAACCCGCCTGCTTCAGCTCTTAAGCAACTAGGCCCAGCTCTGCTACTCTGGAGCAGTAACTTTTTTCTTTTTCTCCTTCTTCTTTTGTCCTCTTTTCTTATCTTCCTTTATTTTTGGACAGGGTCTCAGGTAGCCCTGGCTGACCTTGAATTAACTATGTAGATGAGGCTGGCCTTGAACTCCTGTCCTCCTGAGTGTTGGGATTATAGGCATGTGCCACTGTGTCTGGCTATTGTAATATTTCTTTTAAAACCTTTTTATTTATTTATTTGCAAGGAGAGAGAGAGAGAGAGAGAGAGAGAGAGAGAGAGAGAGAGAGAGAGAGAGAGAGAGAGAGAGAGAATGGGCGCACCAAGGCCTCTCTAGCCCCTGCAAACAAACTCCAGGTGCATGCACCACTTTGTGTATCTGGTTTTACTTGGGTACTGGAGATTTGAACCTGGGTTGTTCAGCTTTGCAGGCAAGTGCCTTAACCACTGATCCATCTCTCCAGCCCTATTGTGATATTTCTAAAGAAAGACTGTCCATCGGAAGGAATGTCTGGCATCCAGGGAGTCAGAGGACAGAAAGAGGAGAGAGAGCCGCACCAAGGCTCCAGTGTGTCCCAGAGGAAGGTCTCTTTGCCTCGATGTCCTCAGACGCTTCAGTCTCAGAACAGCCCCTTCCTTCCATGCATCACTCTGATTTCAATTTGGCTTTCTGAGGCCCAGGCCTGCAGGGAGCCGAAGTGTTGGCTGCGGGACACGTGGATCCCTTTCTCCTTGTAAATCAGTAAATTGGGAACAGACAATCCACAGAAGAAGCGTCGCAAATGACTAATGTGCGTAGGAACAGAAAATTCACCCTCGCCAGCGATCAAGGAAATGTAAATCCAACCCAAACCGAGGTTGTTTCCCACTATTCAACCAGAAGGACTGCTTTTTTGAAGTTACCATTATCGTTGGACTGGGGAGATGGTTGAGTGAGTAAAGTCTTGCTTCGCAGCACAAGGACCAGAGTTTGGGTCCCCAGCGCCCACAGGCGACAGCGCACGCCTCTAATGCTTGCGCTGGGGACAGACACAGAGGCTGGAGTCTGGGGCATCAGCGAGAGACCCTGGGCCAAGAGGGAGCAGAGAGCTAGTCAGAAAGACAGCTCGCATCAACTTCCACTTGCCCACTGTGGGTCCCCATGGGCAGCACGACCACCGCAGGCAGACCCCTCGGATTGCTAGGAAAGGTGGCACCTTCAGGTTCTGTGCGTGGGAGAGCCTGCCACCTTCCACAAGAGGACTCTTCTGCTTGTTTGTTTATTTATTTTGGTTTTTCGAGGTAGGGTCTCACTCTACCCAGGCTGACCTGGAATTCACTCTGTAGTCTCAGGGTGGCCTCGAACTCACGGCGATCCTCCTGCCTCTGCCTCCCTGCGCCACCACACCTGGCTTTCTTCCCTTTATTGACTGATGCTCTTTGGCAGCACTGGGTTTGGACCCCAGGGCTTGTGCAGCTAAGCAGGTGTTGCCCCCTGAGCAGAGCCCAGCAGAGCGGAGCAGAGCCCCGGCCTCCACGGTGCAGCTTCTGCAAACGCCTGCACAACCAACCGGTACAACGTCTTCTGTCTGCAAGAATGGCTTCAGGGGAGGCACTCCCTGGAGTTGCTCCCAAATGTTCACTGAGCACCTAGCCACCAAGTGCCAGGCTTTCCAGACACATTCCGGAGAAGGGGCCGCCCAGCGGGAAATTGATCTCGAGTGACCTCAGTCCACGAGGGAGGCTGGAGGTGATTTCCTGGTGAGTTGGAAAAGGCAAAGAGATGGAGGGAAGGGGAAGGAAGAGGTTCCGGTTGGTCCCCGGGCCTGCTCTGCCTGGGCAAGTTGAGGCTCAGGTGGAACCCCAGGAACCTCCTGGGGTGAGGGTCTTCAGTGTGGGCTCAACATGTTGGGCCTGGGTCTCCTCGTGGCACTTAAAATGCACCCGTGTTTCAACTGCATCCTGGATGCAAGACCACCAAGAAAACAGAAAACAGACGCGTAAGATGAGGCGGTAGGGGAGACAGGACCCAGGGCACACAGCTTGCCCAGCAGCCGAAGTGAGGTGACTCTTCCTCCAGGTGCCCTCCAGCTACATGTGCCTTCTGTCGCGCCTTCGCTTGGAGCAAAATTGTTTAAGCGCGCGCGCGTGTGTGTGTGTGTGTGTGTGTGTGTAGGTGAGACCAATATTATTTTCCTTAATTGTCCACCTTAGTTTTTAAAAAATTTTTTTATTGTCCTTAATGAGTTACATTATTTAATGGGCAAACAATAAGTTGTTATCCCCAGTTCCCCAATGCCCCTCTTCCCCATCCCCAATCAGCTGGATATCCTCCTCCATGGGCTGTCTGGATCAGTCCTTGGGGCAGGGGACCATGGATAGCCTAGGAGTCAGCCTGGTTCCATCGGCCCTAATGTGTGTTGTTGAGGGGGCCATGTCTCTGGATATTCTCCCCCACCAAGGCTCTCACAGTCTTTCCGCCCCCTCTTCCGCTCAGTTCCCTGAGTCATGGTGGGTGAGTATTAAGGCTGTTTTATTGTTGAGATCTTAGGGGTCTCTGTACTTCTGCTTTAGGTTGCGTCAAAAATCATTGGTGTCTGTCTCATTGGCTCACCTTAGTTTTTGAGACAGGGTCTCTTATTGAACCTGAAGCTCACCTGATCTGGACTCAGAGATCCTCCTGTCTCCACCTCTCCGTGCTGGGTTTCCAGGTGTGCACCCCCCTGCCTGGCTCTTATGTGGGTGCTGGGATCTGAGTCACATCCCATGATTACATGACAAGCATTTTACCCACTGAGCCACCTGCTTTGCCTGCATTAATCAAGTTTTAAGAGGGCAGAAAATGCCTGCATGTACTTATGGGTAAAGGGTGGTCCACGGTGAACTGATCACTCATGAGAGAGGCTGTCCACACTCTATCAGATCTTGTATTCGTGATGAGAGCCTCGAGGTTCATTGTATTTACATTTCAGTTCACTTGTGCAGGCTCGTGCGCATGCTAGGTAAGTGTTCTACCCTGCGCCCCTTCTAGTGATTTTGTATTTAACAATGTGGTTCTTTGTTCTTTCCTCTGTAAACCAAGGATCAAATGTCTGCTGCGTGTTGCTCAGTGAGGGTTTCAAAAGGAGATACATAGAAAGAGCTCGCTCAGCAGTGCCGGGAGGTATCACAATTATTACTGGCCAGCTAGATGCCATCATGCACCAGATCTGGGAGGAACAAGGGTGCTGAGTTCCAAGGACTATGGAGAAAGCTCAGTGGAGACATCCCTGACTATCAGCGTGGCAGGGTCTCACTAGTCCAGGCTGACCTCGAACTCACAGCAACTCTCTTACCTCAGCCTCCAGAGTGCTGGGGTTAAAGGCAGGGTCACCATGCCTGCCTGACTTGTTTTTAAAACAGGGCCTCATGTGTTCCAGGCTGCCCTTGAACTTGCTATGCGAGTGAGGATGGCTTTGAATCTCTGATTCTCTGCCTCCACCTTCCAAGCACTGGGAGTCTAGGCGTGTGCCACCATTCCTGCTTCATGTGGTGCTGGAGTCGAGCCAGGCCTTCTGCATGCCAGGCAAACGGAGCTACATCTCCAGCCCAGCACACTATTTTCTGTGGCCGTGAGTGCTAGGAGTGCGCGTCCAGCTGGTGGGCACACCATATCCCAACAACCATAGAGCCACGCTGATTTTTCAATGTGAGGTCTCATGAGGACCTTCTTCTGTGAAGACAGCTTTAAGAATGTGTATTAGTTGTTGGTGGGAAGGGGCTCAGAGCTCATTCTTCAGGATACCAGTGCTCACTAGCTGTGTGACCTTGGGCCAGTGACCTTGCCTCTCTAAGCCTCATTGGTTTCCTTGACACTCGTGAGGGAATAACATGGGTCCTTCCCCCACCCGGCTTTGGGAAGGCCCCCAGCACAGGACCTGGCAGATGGGAAGGCCTCCATGACTGTTCGCCACATGGGCCTCTTCCCAGCCAGGAACGGCCCTTCCCACAACAGTCTGATTTCCTTCTGGCACGGACCCCGCCACACACGGGGCTCAGGGTAGAATTACCAATATGTGTCTTATCGAGGTCCTGAGCTGCTTCCCTGTTTCCTGGGGGTACTCAGTTCATCATGTCACACTCTGAGGCTGCTTGGGGGACATGCACAGAGTGGCGAGGAGATGGTGAAGGCTGTGCAGGTGGCTGAGGGACCAGGGTGAGTGACGGTGGAGGTGGGGCACGACCTGTAAAAGCCACATGATTACCGGTTGGCTGGGTGACTCATCTGTACCAACAGGCTGGTGAGACAGAGAAACCCCCATACAGGAAGATGAAGCGGGCTAGAGGGCCGAATGCCTTCAGCGGGGCCCCTGGCTGCCTCCAGTGGGGCTGAGAGCCTGATGTGACCTGGGCGAGGGGCCAGCTTGGGGGAGCTTCACTTGCTCATCTGACAGAGGATGGGTTCTGGATCCCTAAACCCCTTCGGGTGACACAGCACGCACGGACACCTCCTAGAGTACGCTGTGGAAGTAGTCATTTTACGGTGCCGTTTAGGGATGAAGGGAAGTCTGGATGTGTTCAGTACAGACAAAATGTCCCCACCCTCCTGAACCTCCCCCCACCCTTGAATATTTGAGTTGTGATTGGTTGGAAGAAACTGCAGATAAGGAGGCCCGCTTGAGGGGGAACCGAGGATGAAAGGACAGCACGTGGGCAGAGGCTCGGTGTGGCTCCTGCTGCCGTGACAGGGAAGAAGGGAGGCCTTCAGCCTGGCACCTCTGGCTCAGAGCATCTTCACGGTCAGTTCTCAGCATTCCTCCGCTCTGAGCTGCCCTGGTGGAAAGGCTGTCCCTTCCAGGCCTCTCGGTGTTTTACCTGAGCCCCCATGGCTCCTGTCACACGGGACCAGCACACTCTGCTGTTCACAGGGAATGACTTCTGGTTCTAGTGGCCGGGGTCTGCAGGGCAGACTTGGGACCTGTGGGCTTCTTCCCTCTGCAGACTATTGAGGACCCCAGAGGAGTGTGGACATGCAGACAGCTTCTGGTTGGGAGCTTTCTGGGATTTGCTACCAGAAAAGAGCATGGACGTCTGTGTCATAGGCAAACATAACATGTGCAGGACAAAGGAATCTGCCATTGCATTTCTATAAATTCAACCACTTTCTCTAAGTACGACTTCATTCATTTTCTTCATGAGCACAGCTTCCTGTTTGTTTTGTTTTTAGGCCGAAATCCAGATTAAATGAATGACAACCTTCCATTAACCACAGGGTGATCACCCCCCTGGAATGTTTGCCGAAGAGCAGGGCAGGGGAGTCCATGGTGGAGCCTTATCACCTGCCATCAGCAAAGGCTGAACCAGATTGTGACCAGCAAACACTCCTGGAGCCCAGAGACCTTGAGAGCCTGAGCTGGTGCCCTGGGGGGCCCTGACCTCCCTTGGCGCACACACATACTCCATAGACCACACACTCACACATCCCCTCTGTATAAGGGGACTCAGCTCTCCCCACCTCACCATCAGCGGCCTGTGATCTTGGCAACGGTGTGAAGTTCTTTTGTGAACTTTAACAAGGAGTTTGCATCATCAGATGACCTGTGTGTAGCTCTAAGAGGGAGCCCAACCCAATTTCTTTGAAATGGATAACTGCTCTAAAATTAAAACCAAGACTTCAATTCTTTGTATGTAAGTGGGAGGTAGGCCGAGGGGAGCATAGAAAACTGAGGCCAGGCAGGGGTTTAGGAAACTCCTCCTCCCTCTCTTTCTCCCTGGGGGTGGAACCCAGAGCCTTCCACATGCCAGGCACTGCTCTACCACTGAGCCCCACTCCAGCCCCTGCCAGAATTTTCTTAAGTAAGCAAGTCAGGCCTATTGCAAATGCACAGCGGAACCTAAGCTTTGTCTGTGTTGATGGGCCCCAAACTAACCAACCAACCAACTAACCCACCAACCAACCAATCCACCGACCCACCCACCAACCAGCCACCCACCCACCAGCCAATCAACCAACAACCACAAAGCAGGACCGCTGATCATCAAACGTACCGCTTCCCTTTCCACATGAGCCGCACCTCCAAAGCTGCTTTCTGCCCGGAGCATGGGCAAGGCCTGTGGTCTTGGGCAGAAGGCCGCTCTGCTCACACAGAGCCATCATAGGGCCGGGGAGGGGGATCTGGTAGTCTCCTCCACTTTCCATGGTGACAGAGGCCACGGGCACCTCACGCCTGTCCCAGGGTGGTCAGCACCATTGGCTCACTCTTGTCTCTCCCCACAGCCCTGAAAGTGCCCTTCCTCCACGTGCACAAGGGTGGACATGCCAAGGTGACCAGCAAGTCCTGTGTGCTCTTGTAGAGGACTGAAGAAGCAGGTGCAGCGAAGACACGGACCTGATGTTCCTCACCTCCGCACCCAAGCTGGATCCTGCACCGAGTGGATGGGTCTGCTGGCTGCCAGTCAAGGGACTTCCCTGGCATGGGAATTGGGCTGCCAGTCACCGTGGCCTCTGCTCTTTTCATTTACTGACCTATGTGGAGATTGCTTCCCCACCTCACCCCTTCAAGTGATTAAAGGGATCGGAGGATTTGTGTGTTCACAGAGATTGACAACATCATCATGATGGACTGTGGAACACGTTCAGACCCAAGAAAGGAAACTTGAACCCCTTGGTCTTGACCCTTCAGCCTTAAGGAGCCCTAATCCACTTCCTGTCTACGGATTTGCCCATTCTAGTCCTTTCCGAAAAACGGGCTCTTTAACACGGCTCTTTGGTGAGTGGAGCACTCCCCCCTGTTGCTGAGCTCCTTGTGGTGGCTGAGCCATATTCCTCTGGTCAGGCTGATTCACTCATCCCCTGTGGACATTTGGGTTGGTCCTGCTTCCTTTTTTGCTCTGAAGTATAAAGATTTAATGGCAAATCTTTGTATGAATGCATGCATGTGTCTTCACTTCACTTTTGGAAGTACCACGGTCCACTGGTGGGTCATATGATAAAGTATTTATTTATTTCATTTTTCAAGGTGGGGTTTCCCTCTAGGCCAGGGTGACCTGGAATTCACTATGGAGTCACAGGGTGGCCTCTAACTCACTGCGGTCCTCCCACCTCTGCCTCCCGATTGTTGGGTCTGAGGGCAAGTAAAGTGTTTTCCTGGTGGCAGCCCCACAGTGCGTTCAGCAGCAGGGGACCTGTTGCTCCTTAGCACTTGCTGTAGTCGGTGTTTGTCACCGTCCTGGTTCTGATGGAGGCGTCATGCTGTCTAGTTTATGTGCACGTCCACGCTGTGCTTGCCTGTCCACCCTCTGAGCCATCACACTCTCCAGCAAGGCGTCCCACACACAATGAGGAAAGGGCAGTGCCAGCCATGGAGAGAGCCTCAGCCTTTGCTTTTCCCTCCATTTCAAATGTGCCTCTGCGGACTCCTCCATCCCATAGTGGACAATCAGGGCCTCTGGGGGCTGGGGATGTGGCTCATGGGCAGAGCACTTGCCCAGCTCTACGGGCCTGGAGTTCAACCCCCAGCACAACTTGGTGGGGGAGGGGTATCAGCAGACAGCGAGCTTACTTTGCAGTTCGTAGGCTGGCTGTGTTATGTCAGCATCTTACAATCTCCTAAGTACTCATATTCGGTTTCCTTTAGTTACTCTTCCCCACTTGCCCTCATCGGTCGCGATCCTTGGGAAGTGTCCCAGACACTCTGCCTGACCTGACCATCTGACGCTGCTTCACCTCTGTGCTCCTCTCTGCGTTCCTCCTGACCTGGGGCTGCAGAGCAACTGTGCCCTGGCATCCGACCTTGCTTTCCCCACTTGCCCTCCATCTAAACGAGTATATTATTGACCAAATATCACTATCGCCTAGAAAACATCTCCCTGGAAAGAATTAAACAGTGACACATTAAAACCTTTTAAAATGCAGGCATGCACTGGGCAGGGCCACCACAGACCCGTGCGCACAAACAAGTTAGTGAAGCTTCCAGCAAGGCGGCTCTCTTGAGAGACACCGGGCTATGAATCCTGGCCCAGGGGCTGTGTGCGGGGCAGCCAAGGGGCCGCACAGGTGCAAGCAGAGCCCAGTCGGGTGCCTGACCTACGTGCACAGCTCTTCCCCAGCTCCACAGACCTTGCCTCGGTTTTGAGGGAAATTCCAGCCACAGAGCAACTACAGAGGATTCTGAAGAAGCAACCAGAAAGCATTTGTCATTGCACATCCTGTAGGTGAAGACAGGTCAGAAGGAGGTCAGCAAACACGGCCTCCTGCACTTTCTCCCAACAATGAGTAGCTCAGCTCTCCACGCTGTGGAGCTCTGGCTCAGGGCAGGAGGCAGGGCCCGTGGAATGAAGAAGCCTATGCCAAGGAGATGGACAGGGCGAGGAGGAGAGAGGAACTCTTGCATGACGGCTTAGACCTATCTTTAGAGAAAAGGGACCATTTGTGTTGGGCTTTGAGGAGTGAACGGAAACTAATTGACGATTTACAGAAGGACCAGCCTATTGGGGAGAAGGACATGAGGCCCTGAGACAGAAGCCAGGGTAGGTTCCAGACACTGCAGGTGCTTCAATGAGCCTGGAGGACGGGAGGATGAAAGAAATGGTGGGCAGGAAATTGATGAGCTCAGTCGAGGCCAGGCTTCTCCCACCCAGGAACCTGGGTGCTGAGCAAAGGAGCTTGGATTGAGGCCTGGAGGAGCGGAACAGGGAAGTGAGCTGAAATGCACAGGTTCAATAACGGGCGTGAGCAGGGAGAGCAAGGCTGGTGCCATCACATGACGTCTCAGCCAGTAGCAGACATGGCCCGTGGGCCTGGGGCCTGTGGCATGCCAGCCCTGTACCAGGGACCGGTGACTGGAAGGCCGCTGGCTGCACTTGTGGGGAACGTCGATCAGTCGGCCACCAGCTCAGGACACTGATCTCTTCCTCTTTCAGGACAGACTGGGGACACAATGCATTACTTTAATTCCAGGACAGAAAGATGCCACGGCTCCAGCAGGGCCATCTCTTGGCCCCGAATCCCTGCCAGGCCAGTATTCTATGCCGATGATCGGCGCTGCCTTCCTACAGCATCACACAACCTGGGAGGCTGGAGGAAGTTGAGGCAGAGAAGGACTTGCGCCAAGCTCCTGGTTCTAGGACAGGGAGGTGTCTGCATTCCCAAGTGGCCGGGACAGTGAGTGTCATGCCACGTGCTTTGCATAAGTGTCCTTACTTCCTGCTCCCAAACAATTGGAGTCTATGTCTTTCCAGCCTGTCCACTGGGTGCCTCACCACTGTCCCACACTGCCTCCTCAGTGGAGAACGGGCTTGGACCAAAATCCCTTTCTTCCCTGGCAATCGCTGGGCCTGCCTTGCCAAGGAGGATGGATGAAGACACAGGCCCCTGGAGAGGGCCATGTTTCTCTCCTGGACACGCAAACGACTGAAGCACTAGGGCCTGCAGAGGGCTTTTTGCAATCGAGCTGCTGAGACCACAGAACTCGGGGACTCATTCTTCCAAAAAGCAGCCTTTTTTTCTCTTCTTGACAAGTAGTGCAGAGCCTGGCCAGCCGCTGAGCACCAGGAGAAGCGCTCTTTGTGTCCATGGCAAATCCCACTTCCTCTTGGCCAGAGAGAGGCCTGGCTGCCATATTCCTGGGGACTGTGCTGCGCCCTGAGCCAGCTCCAGGTACCGGCTTTGTTTTATGGATGGTCTGTCGTGAGTCAATATGATAGTATTTCCTGTGAACACTTTATTTCCCTGCATTGTTTGCAGAGTCTGCATGTGTCTGAGCACGTACTCCAGATCCCTGCAGAGTCTCCTGGACCCTGGTGGAGAGGGGCACCCTTGGGGTGGAGGGTCTCCAGGGGCCAGGCAGGAGTTGTTCCCCATTCCCTCTGGTGGCAGAGAGAGGATGGGGGCTCTCAGACGTCCTGTTCATTTTCCCTGAGGACTGTCATTTGCAGTTGAGGAAGCCCAGAGAGAGGTTAATGACTGTCTGAGCTGAGGCAGCTTGTGGGCGAGACTAAGGAAGGCGGGGTCTTTGGAGCTAGCCAGTCTTGGGTTCAAATCCTGACTGCCACTTATCACAAGGAAGTCACTTTTTACAAAAGCCTCAGTTGCTTCAACCCCCAAGTGGGTCTGTAATTCTCGCCTCGTCATCCAGCTGCATCAGAAAATAGGCAGAGCGAGGGCACGGAGCTATGTGAGGACCTTATCCATTCCCACTTACTCCTCAGTTCAGTGGAGGCTGGGCTTCCAGAAAGATGTTTTGTGATAAGTGTGTCTCCCATCGGCCCGCAGAACCATCAGCGTAACCTCGTGCAGACTGTTCCCCTGGGCTTTATCAGAGCACTGGGCTCCTGAGGGTTCCAGAAGAGAGGAAATAGCCTTGGTGCTGAGATGACTCTCAATATTAGGGAGTTAGCTTAGCCAAAGCTTTAAAGGAAGGAAGAAGGAACACAGTTGCCCAGTTCTCCTCAGCCTGACTGCTGCCCAGGTCCCTGTGACCTCCGAGGGGGCCGAGCTCAGCCTCCGTGCTTACCTGGCTTTGTGTCCTCCGGGCATCTTTGCACTCACAGGTTTTCACGCCCTTTGTTGCAGTGGGACTTCCCAGTGGGCAGAGGCCATGGGCTGTTTTGATCTACCCAGCATTTCCCTCCCTTTCTTCTGAAATCAGAATCCAGGTTGGGTTCTCAGGGCCACCCTCACAGGACTGCCCGGAGAGACACTGGCCAAGCTGGCCAGATGCCCTTCTGGAATAGGGATCTCAAGAGGATGGCTCAAGACAAAGTGGCAGAGCCTCAAGAAACAAGCTGGAGAGGGCTGGGGATGTGCTCAGAGGTAGAGCGCTTTCCGAGCATGCTCAAGGTCCTGGGCTCCGCACTAGCCAGGCCTCTATCAGACCCTGGGGCTACACTTTGCCCTTGACCTCCCCTCTCAGGGCATGACCCGGCTGTCCTCACCTTCCCCATGCATTTTACAGCAGGCCGCTGCTTGCAACCCTCGCCTCCTGAGAGCTTGCACAGTGTATATGCAGGTGCCTTGCGTCCTCAACCTATCTCAGGGGAGGGACCGAGGTATTCATTCATTCATTCATTCACTGCTTCATGTACTCAACAAACCATTGTCAAGCACCTGCTGGATATCAGGTCTATTCTGGAAGGGGTGGAGAGGAGGGTTAGTTGTGAAAACACGAACAGACTGTCCTTAAACAGTTCACAGTCAAGCACAGCCTGTATAAAGTGTTCAAGGAGCTCCTCCTTCAGCAACTGACTTTTCCTATTTATTTAGGAGGAAGAGAAGGAGGAGGAAGAAAAGGAGTAAAGAGAGTGAATGGGCACACTAGGGCTTCCTTCAAACATACTTGAGACACGAGGGCCACGTTGTGCATCTGGCTTTACTTAGGCCCTGGAGAATTGAACACGGGCCATCAGGCTTTTGCAAGCAAGCGCCTTTAACTGCTGAGCCATCTCCCTGGCCCTGAGCCACAGGCCAGGGGCTGCGAGGAGCAGTGTGGAAGAGAAAGCCACGTCCACGCGGGGCCCCAGCAGTGTACACACAGTAGGTGTCCAACTTGAACTCAGCAGCCCAGAAGGGCAGTCTGAGGGCAGCCAGAGCCACACGGCCCGCTGGTTTTCCAACAATCCTCTGGAGCTTGGGGGTTTCAATACTGATGTTTCATAAAACTCTTTAGTCTTTATAGCCTTATTGAGGTATAATTTACAGACCATAAAGTTTACCCATTGTAAGTGTACACTACGCTAGAAAATACATAGAGTTGTGCAACCCTCATCATAACCATCCGGAAGGTTCCCACTACCCTGCCGTGCTTCCTTCCTGCGTGGTCACATGCATCCCAGTTCAGTGGGTGCTACAGCTCTGTGCTGAGCTCTGCGTGAGCAAGGCCCACAGGAACATCCCCCGTGCACACCCAACACATTCAAATAGCAAAATTTGAGAACCAGTTATCTATTCTAAGTCACTTATGCTACAGATGGGGAAACTGAGTCCCAGAGAGGGGAAAAAGTGGGCCCCTGCTGGCATCGCTGAGATTCAACACCAGAGCAGTCTGATTTCTCTTATCTTGTGGGACATCATACAAGAAGTTACCAGTCTTGGACTCATGGGTTCCAATTATGGCTCCACTGTGTATAAGCTGTGTGGCCACGGGCAAGTAGCTTAGCCTCTCTGGGCCTCAAATTCTCTGTGCTCAAGTGTTGGGGGGCAAAGTGCCCCCTGCAGAGGGTGCTGTGTGGATCCCCCAAGATCACATGGAGGAGAGACGCAGTGCAGGTCTGAGTAAGCCCTTGGGGAAGAGTTGGTTAATAACTGCCATTTACCCACATCTGTCTTCCAATTCCCCTCAGAAACTTGGAAGTGAAAAAGATGGTGGTTAAACAAACCCAGCCCAGGCCCCGGATGGACATGTGGGTACAGAGAAAGCTTTCTAAGAATGTGGTGCAACACCCCACCCTGGGCCTCATCACAGGTTTGGTGATGGAGCAACTGCCGGGCTTGCTTAAGGCGCCTCGGATGGCTGGCAGGCCTCTCTCTCCTCCCCAGTTCCAGTGTTTCCCAAGGGGCCACAATAC
>PVHP010042124.1:0-15115 GCA_004024765.1 Zapus hudsonius
CAAAGCATTCAGGCCCCTTCCTTCAAAAAGTCCACATTCTTCCTGTTGTTCTAATGCAGACCAGCTGGCCCAATCTCAATGGTTTTCATCTCTCAAACAATTGCAGGTAAACGGGCAGCAGTTTTGACCCAAAGATCTTTCTTTCTGTGCCATCTCCATCTGCTCACACCAGTCCATCTTTATGTCAAGCAACCCTACACAGGTTTCCAGGACACAGGCAGGCAGAATGCAGCAAGCCTCTCATGCAAACTGCTTCTGGCACAGTCCTGACAAAGTTCTTTCTCACCCTCATAAGCCAAACCTCACAGTCCATAGTTCTCATTACATTCAGGTCTTTCAACTCTGACCAGAATGATCCATGAAGCTGTACTCACAACACTGTGAGGCATCTCTTAGGCCGAGATTTCAAATCTTTCCACATTCCTCCTGATCACTTCCAGAAGACCAAAGCCACAAGATCAGGGTTCTAGCAGCAACAGATGACCCCACGTCCTGGTACCAAAACTGTTGCAGTCAGCTTTCTAGTTGCTGCTCAGAAAGAACCCAAACAAAAGTGGCTTGTAGAGGAATGGGTTTATTTGGCTTATGGACTCAAGGGGAGACTCCATCCTGGCAGGGAAAACGATGGCATGAGCAGAGGGCTGGACATCACCTCTGCCACAGCACTGCAAGGGGAAGCTGGCTTATAACCCCCAAAAGCCTGCCCCAACAACACAGCTCTAGTGAGGTTCTAATTCCCGAATTGCCATCAGCTGAGGATGGATCTATCAGAACACATTCAATTGTTTGTGGGGGACACCTGGATCAAACCATGACAAGCATACAATACATGAACCTAATTGAACAAACTATGTCTTCAACAAACCAAGACATAAGGATGACATAAACTCCAGGGACATGTTTTAGAAAGCTTCCAATCTACTCTCTAGTCAATGATCTGCTAATGATCATCCAATTGTTCAATACAAATGGCCACTTGAAGCAGCTCAGACACCAGTGCTGTGGATTTGGGTACTTTAATGGTTTATATTATGTGTCCCCCATAAACTCACGTGTTTAGAATGCTAGGTCCAGAGCTGGTGGCAACTTGAGAATTGTATCCCTGCTGGAGAAGGAATGTTATTGGAGTGGCCAGTGTTCAGCTCACTCTCCTGCTGTGGTATTCTACTGTGACAGGTAATGTCCAGCATCTGCTCTGGCCACGCCTTTCTCTTGTCATGCTCCCCCTCAAGATTATAAGCCAAAATAAATCCTGTCCTCTCATCAGCTGCTTCTGGTTGGATGTTTGTCCCAAGAATAAGAAGGTAACTACAACAAGAACCAAAGATTTCATCAATAAATTACCCAGACTGAATGTTTTACAATACTAAATGATATTTTCTTTCTTCTGTTCTCCTCCATAAAACAGAAAAGGAGTGCCTATGAAATGGTAAAAAGTAAAAATAAGATTTTAACAAAATAATCTTTATCCTCCTTCATATTCCTCTATAATTTCTTGTTTAAACAACTCTGATTGATTCCTAATAGGTTACCATTTTACTATGTTTTGGTCCAATTACCACATTCTGTCTATGATCCTCCTAAAGACCATATGTGGTAAGTGATCCCAACACTCTGCCCCATCCCCATCACTACATATGCTCCAGATGATATCCTGCTGAACACCAAATTCTGCATCACCAACACTTCCTGAATTTTTGCCATACTGTTTCCTAAACACAAAGCATTTCTGCTTGGTGCCATGGCTGATGCACTTTTCTACCTGGGAAGTTTTCATATGCCATCCTTCCTCCATGGATTCCTGCCCATTATCTCAGGCCTCCAAGTTCCTATACAGCATATCTTGACCCTGTCCACTTAATTTCTCAGATTTCGCAGTTTATTTTTTTCTAATTAAATAATTTTAGCTCATTTTCTGTAAAAATATCAGAGAAGGTGTTATTTATAGCCTCAGGTATTATCTTAGGGAAATGTATTTCTGCCAAAAAATTCATAAAATTGAGTTAGGTAGAAGATGAGATCAAAATAATTTGAGTGTGGTATGAGACCATGAAAAGAATAAGTTGCTCTGAAGCATAGAACAGAGATGAGAGTCAGAGAGAAAGGGATGGAGAAAGGAGGACTCTGAAATGACAGATCAAGTAACACTCAGTGACTCTAAACCCCATAAATAACCTAGGAGTAGTAGAGCATTCTATGAAACTACAAAGACATTCAAGTGGGTATGTTTATACTTGGAAACAAATATAGATTGAATTGTTGTGTCTAGAGCAAAGTAGAGAAAAGAGGTGTTAATGGAGGAGCTAGAGCATAAAGGTATAAACTCACATATACTCCAGCATAGAATTAGAGATATGAGGCCCTGCTATCTAAAATCAGGAAGACCTACGCTGACAACTAGATTACCTATTATAGGTCTTATTTATTCTGATTTTATTATAAATAATTATGTATGTGTCTGTCCCTCACACTCAATCAGATTTTATATGAGTCAAAGATCCAGGCTCCTTCATACTGTGTTTCCTTGTGAAGAAAATACAGCAAAGTACTTATGAATAAAAACCAGTTAATGGTTTCAAACTGAATTATTGGCAAGTACATTATCAGAACATTCAGCGTTTCAAAATGATTGTTTTCAGGTGTCATTTTCAAAAATCATCCAAAACAAGGATGGGGAAGAAGAGAACTTGCTATGGGTGAAGCAGGGAAGAAGTACCAGTGTGGGTCAGCATGGAATCTAAGGATAATTGCAAGAGACATGGCCTAAAGAATGGTTTCTTCCATGCCCTCTTGGCCTTGAGATAACTGACATTCACACCAGATGATTGGTGGATGGCTGTCCTTTGTATTATACAAAGTCTAGCAGCATCCATAATCTTGACCTACTAGATGTCAATTACACAATCAGTTATGACAAAAATGGCCTTCAATCATTAAAAAATGTCTCCAGAAAGTATATTTTATTTTCATTTGAGACTGTAGGAACCTTACAGTCTGAACATAGAACTGGGTCCCAGCACTTAAAGAAGATCTATCTACTTAAATGCTATCATGGCGATTACTTTGCACAACACATTAGATTAACTTGTTCATACCTTCGGTGCTTGTAGACAGCCTCATCACATCAGTTTCCTGTACTTATGCTCATCAGTACCTGACTCTGACATACCTTCAGTATGGCAACATTCACAGCTACTAGTGTGAAACCCAAGCTCTACTAGCTGGTTACTTTACCCCTTGGCTTCTTATAACCTCTCATTTTGATAACCAAAGTATCAATCAATCTGTCACTAAAATACTATTCAAGATATAAACATACCATTCAATATCCAAACTCAAGAACTTAATCATTCTTGAGCAAAGTCTGCTACTCTTCCAGTTAACTCCCTCTCCTGGCTTTCTAAAGCCTCTGCTCAGGAGTGTTATTACCCTCAGTCGTGTTGTATTTAATGTTGTAACAGCTGCTTTGACCTTAGATGACCGTCCTGCAGTCTGCAGTGTGCGTATGCTCACTAGAGATGGAATCTGAGTAGGAATCACTGCATTAATAAGCATGCTCATGGTACCTTAGAAAACAATGGCTGTACTTTCAGACTATTTATTGAAGTCCCAAATAAATGTTTAAGACAGTAACGTTCTGTACGGTATCATGCTAGGTAATTTTAAAGATTAAAAAATTATAAGAAAGCAGGAAGCAGGACACTCTTACTGTGACCACATCGGTCACTTTAGAATAGGCAATAATGTGGACTACAACGGTGGTAGAAGAAGGTAAGAAATTAGAGGGCAAGATCCCTAACCAGTCAAAAATTGAGGAGAGGTCATTTTAAACTGGTAAAGACAAGCCAAAAAATCACTCAAGAAGAGCTATGTTGTGTATGAAGTATAAGTACTCAGAATTCCTAGGAAACTTCTAATTCTAATTAGAACTGAGAGCAGACTCTGAAAATGAGTTATGATAATCAGTTTCTTATGAGACTTGAGTCCCAGGAAATCAAGAGTTTTAAACTATTAATTGACTCATTTTGTAAGAAAGATATATATTTAAATCAGCTTGAATTTCTCTGCTGGCTATAATTTACACAAAGAGAAGAGAAAAAAGAGGAGTTGGATAATATAACCGGCAACTAATTAGAGACTAAGAAAAAAGTAAGACATGTTTACCATTCATGATGTAGAAAGAAATTTAGCTGCTTTTTTCTCTCTGATTCTCTTTCAGCATAAGTGCTTTTCCTCATTTAGTTTTCCAGTTGTTATAATTGAAAAACATATAAGGGGACTTGCTTTAGTCTCAAATGTGAGAATATTTCTCACACATACACATTTCATAATAAGCAAAGCTACTCTATTCATTTAGATAGTTGTTCATTTATCTAACAAATATTTGGGGGAAGGGTTTCTTTTATTGTTAAACTCTGAGAATATCAAGAGGTTTTACTGGAATTTTACTGTATCCAGTAAATAATGGATGAGCCAAATAAATATTCTTGCTCCAGAGGTAATGGCTGAAAGGCAGATACAGTATGTCATCAGACGGATTCTGAAGCCCCATCAAATATGATTGTCAATGGATGATCACTTGATAGAAGCCCAAACAATGCAGAGGCTGGACAGCAGTATGGTCCGAAAATATAAGTAGAACAATAAGATTTCCCCTCTGAGTATTTTAGGAATGGCCCCTGGGGGACTGGAGTCAACAAGGCAGACTGAAATATGAGAAGTAAGAGGGAAGTCACAGTAGATCCAGGGTTCCATTCATGCTTGAATTTGAGATGTCTCATCTGTGAGCCAACAGATCAAACCTCTGGAGAGGAAACAGGAGTTCCATGCTAACCCACAGTGCAAAGGGGAAGCTTCCACTAACCATGGGCCTAAAGAGAGGCTATACCCACTATAATCTTACCAAATTAAACATGCTTATCCCATTTAACCTATGCTGATCTCACTCTCCATTGGAGAAGGCAAGCTAACTTAATAATTTGCTTATGTGAAAAATTAGATTGTTCCCTTCCTCCCTAGGAAATCTTACATTAGTTGCTTAATTTTTCTGAGGCAATTCTATTTGAATCTGTAAATCTCTGTCAGGTTCCAATCTGAATGGTTTAAATTCCCCCACATTGCTTATCCTTGAATTAGGAAGAGAAAATACAGGAAAAACTGAATGGGGCCTAAACTAGCAAGGAGACTAATGCCAGTAAAACACAGTACTGTAGTGTGGAATTTGTAATTGGTTTTAATCATGTTTAACATCTGTTCCGCCACATTGGCATGTGATTTAGATGAAGCAGCTTAGAAATCTCAGCAAGATTTTACATTTATTGAAAGGGGCGCACTTTCCAAGTGATCAAGTTGCTCTCTTAGTTCACTAATAATGTAGGAATTTGGAAAGCTTTTTTCTTTTAATTTTCCTCCTAAGATGTTTTCAATGGGTAGCCCTAGCTACCAAAGACTTACTATCTGCCATTACAGCAATAGTAACTGAAGGTTATCAAGCCAGTGAACCTTCTCAGAATTCTTCCCTCTTTAGATATGTGTCTCTTCTTGGATTGACCTCTTATTTCACCTTGGTGGTGGAAACTACCTTCTAGAAAGCTCTCTCTCATCAGACTCACAGCAGCCTTTTCCCACCCTGTCCCTATAACCCATGCAAGTTGAAATTATCACTTCTCATTGCATCAGTTGAATAATGAGAGTCCAACTCCATTCTTCCTGCTCTGGCTGATCCATCTTTTCCTGCGTAATAAGGATCTATGTCCCTGAGTCTAGGTCAGGGCCACATAAACACACTGCACAGAGTTCTTAAAAGTTTGAATTAATTTACAATCCCTTAATTTTACTTATAACCTAGATTTGTGACTTCTCTTGAAAATTCAAAAGATTTTCCAACACCAAAACTGCATCCCAAAAATGTGAAGACAGGCCCACCCCTGTACAGTCTCCATAGTACCAAGAAGTCCTACCTCATCCTTAGCAGGTATACTCTTACTTCAGACTCCTTTCCAGCTTTAATTTGCTTCTACTAAAAAGTCTTTTAATACAATTTAAATTCAGCCCACAGACCAAATTCTTTGTGTTTATTATTTTCTTCTCCTTTGTATCTTAAATCTATAAATCATCTTTACATCTTCTTCCAGTTCTTGTAAAAATGGTATTAAGCTGTATGATGTGAGCCTCTTCTGCAAAGCATATTTAATTGCTCCCTATTTTATGCTATAGTTCACAATATAGTCAATTCATTTGTTACACAGAACCAAGCTCTGACTGATGCATTGAATTCTTACAGTATTTCTTAATGAGGCTACTTCAATATCTCCTTTCTTAAATGTGTGGATCCTTTTATTCAAGCCATATACTACCAACATAATCCCCCTAAGTGCATAACTGACACTGTGAAAACACATTCCAATTTCTTTTTGACTGCTATCTAAATGAAGACCCTCCACCAATATTGCCTACTGCTCTCAAAAGTAGACTTCATGCTCCAACTTGACACCTCACTTTCCTGAAAAAGTGCTGTGCTCATCCAACTCCATTAATTACTCTAGTCCATGTTTTGCCAAGAACCAGTTCCAATCATGTTCTGCTCTGTATTCCTTTGGGAAATCTACCAACATCTCGAGATAAATGTCAAAATCCATTTCTTCCTTGAAGATATTGTTCATACTAGGAGAATATACTCAACCTGGAACCTCTACTCTGGCCTCTTTTTGCCTTCACACATTGTTTGCCTAATTTTCACAATTTTCATTATGTCATTAATTTAATTCTCGGGACACCAAAAGCCATGATATCATGCAATTTATTACTTGAGTTGTATAAATAAGAAGGCTATTGAGTATAAATAAGTTGTTCCCTTAGTGAATTTATCCCACTTTTCACATAGATAAAAGACATTGTCCTCTTCTGAAATAGAAACTCAGTTAGGCTGAAGTTAGCATACTGCGAGCAACTTATTATTTCTGTCCTTCAACAAGCAAAAAAGCCCAGACATTTTATAGATAGATGAATTGATAGTAGATACATTTATTGATTGATTGAATAATGATATTTGGGATTATAGATATTCTAAGCTTTCTACACATATTTATCTTAAGGCATAAATATCGTAAGACCGTAATTCAAACACCTTCAACCTTCAGCCATTGTATACTTGTCTGGTCCATTGAATTTTTTTAATACAAACACTATGTCCCCTTTAAAAGCTATGAAAATGCCAAGAATATAGTAAGTATTCAACATATAAAAATAACTAAAACATTTACATCCAGCTTTGTTGTAGTCAGTTTCATGATGCTGGAATGAACATCTCAAATCAGGGAGAGATTAGGGGAAAAATGGATTTATTTCAAGCTTAGAGGTCCAGTTCCATCATTGGCAGAATAAGCTACGTCCATATATCTAAGCAGAGAGAAACAACCAGCCAGTGAAAACCAAAAGCAACAAGAACAAATGGGCAGCAAGCAGCAGAGACCCAGTAAGAGGTCAAGCCCCTCTACATACATTTTGGTTGAAGATTATATCTGCCTCCCAAACACACATTAGGGCTGGACCCCAGAACCTGATCCCAGTGACCTCTCCTCCAGCGAGGCATCTGGAGACTAAAGTTACAAGCTTTAATAAAACACCTGAATCTATGGGAGACACACATTCAAACTACCACAAGCTTTTTCCAAAAATTTTGTGTTTGAAAAACAATATCAACATAAAGAAAGAAAACTGACATTGGAAGAATGGAATGCAAGTGAGGCGGGAGGAATCAGCGTTGAGGTAATCTACCTTCAAGTAAATGGGTTAAAATCTTTGTGCTCAGAGTTCACAGTCCAGCCTGTATTGGAAATCACACAATGGAAAATCTTCCAAACTCTAGAGTCCTGATAAAGGCTCCTGCCTCTCTTCCCATAAACGATCCTAAAATCACAAAATAAAATTAGTGGGGTTATAAAGGAAAACAATTATGTCATAAAGATACATGTCACAAATTTTGTTGGGTTTTTAAAAGTTGAAGTGCTTCTTTAGTAAGCATTAAATAAGAACCATAAATTCAAACTAGAAATAAGTATGCAAAATACTTCAGACAGCAATATAAATAATAGGATAGACAAAGATCTTGTGTCAAGTCACAAATACCACTCACTATCACTGTGTATGTGTATGTGTGTGTGTGTGTGTGTGTGTTTGTGTGTGTGTGTGTGTGTGTGTGTGTGTGTGTGTGTGTGTGTTCTACATTCATAGTAGAATATGTGAAATTTTAGGCTAAGGTTAGTAAGATTAGAGATGTAAGTTTTTCCCCCCAATCCAGCTCCATGATTTCTGGGCTTTATTCTCAGAAAGCAAAGGTCAGTATTCTTTCATCATTTCTATTGTCTGAGTCCTTTTTATTGGTAGAAGCTTCACACTCACTTTGAATTCACTTGTGGTGTGTGTGCATGAGCGTGCATTTGTTCTAATTCAGGCATTATGGATGGGAATAGAGTTAGGGGGCATTTCTAGTGTATAAAATATGCAAGAATTGCTCATTTTCTGTTCATGAAACTAAATTTCTCACATAAATATTTTTATTACAGATCTTCCCTGTTAAGGTTTTGATTAGTCTATAGATTTTCATATAATGTGTGGATTATCTGCTTCATTTTAGACTATAGAGCTTCTATTTAGTATGCTGTAGTGCTCAGTAAAGAGCTTCTGCCAACAAGCAAAGATTTAAACAATCATTTTGCAATCAGCAGGCCTCTCAAATCACTTCTTAACTCTAAGCCTAGGTAAAAATCAGTGGTCTTATTGTGAACAAAGCATCTCATCTATTTAAATAATCTCTCAGAATCACTCATGGGGTGAAATTCTTATTAGACTAAGCATAGAATCTTTGAAGAATCCAGGTGTATATTTTTAATCAATTATTCCACTATACCTGTTGAGAGTATATTTCTTACTAAATATTGAGGAAAGTCAGAAGAAAATCAAATGGACTCTTCCTGCTATCAAGAAGCCAATTTTGGAGAGGTAAGAAGAGAAAGGCCTTGAAAGGGATAGGCAAGGGTCCCAAGGCAAACTCTTTCCTATATATTCTCTAGTGTCCAGCTGTGAATTGTAAGTAGGGGCCATATCTTCACCACACTGACTGCAGGGAAATCAGACTATACAAAAAGAAGCTTTCCTAAAGAGGTATTTCAAAACTTGTAAACCTCAAGACAAATTTCCTCCTAAGAAGAAATTTAAGTCATGGCCTTTATTCTCTGAATATTCACTGTCCTCACTGGGATCCACACTTGAAGTGGAGGGAGTTTCATACACAGTGATAGTCCTACAATTTTATCAAATTTCTCCTTTACCCTTGACTGGATATAAAATGCATTTAAAGAGTTTGAATGGAAGTCCGCCTGCAGTTCATTCTTTATTTCAAAGTATCTCCAATATTTCCCAAAGTTCTTTCTGTCAAATAATTACACAGTAAAAATGCTACTTTATCACTCCTAAATTATGTTGTGAGTACTACTTTGGAAGACAGAAAAGGAGGAGTATTCCTAGTTTTAATGCCAATGCCACCACTGGGTGAAAGCATGAATGACATTTCTATTGACTCTTGATATAGTTTCATTATAATAAAGTGAATATCAAATAGCCCATTTCAACACATGGAGCAAAGACTTTATTCCATTTTCTGACAAAGAATGAGTGTTCTTTCTCTTTGCCTGCTAAAGTACCTTTGACCGAAATGATATTGCATACACAATTCATGATTTACTCAACCCAACAGCAATGAAATGGTACAATTTTAGTAACTACTATTTTACTTTGGAGGGCTGATTTTTATCTTAAAAATTTGCAAATACAATAAGATACTGTTACTATTTTATATCACCCTGCTTTGAATTCACATAAAGTTCATATGTTGTATAGCTGAATCGCAATGACCATCTCAATCACCAGCGCAGTCACTTGCAGCAGCCTAGCCCCATCACTCTTACACTTTTCCATCCCGCAGGTGTAGGGCTGTATTAACAAACTAAAAGTTTATAAAACATTTTCCTTGATCTTATTTAAGCTTTAGAATCACTGTATTTAGAATGTAGTAAGGTTAAAATCTGGAGAACTTCTTCACCCAAAACAATAGCAGGTGAGGAGGTACACTACAAACTGGAAGATGGAAAACAACAGTGATAGTTATATTAAGGAAAACTCTCAGATACAGTAGCCAAGAACATTTAAAAAATATAAATAATCCAAAGAGCATCTTACCAACTCATGCCTTTTAGGGAATTGGACAGAATAATCAAAGGGCACAAATTGGTTCAGAGGAATTGTATATATCAGAACAAGAACGATACCCCCCACAAAGTGATGAGTGCTAAAGAATTTAAAAGCTTCTAGTCTTTCACAGGATCCCAATATTGGCATGCCTCAATGGGATAGCAGTTGGCAAACATGGTAAGGTCACTACATGAGAGGAGCCAGGACATGCTTTGGACTTTCACAAGAAGGAGGTTTGCAAGTCGGGTACTCTCATGGAAAGAGCCTGATCTTAGAACCAGGGGCTGAAGCTGACCCAAATGATATATTTACCACTGAAATTCTCTTCTGGAGAAAGCAAGCGACTTGTCCTATGGAGTTTCAGGGTCCACATGTGGAACAGACTTCAGCCTTGACTGATTGGTTCATGAGAGAGTGTCTGAGAAAACACGATGGCATTTTAAAGATGCTTTTATTTATTATTTGGAGAGAGAGAGAGAGAGAGAGAGAGAGAGAGAGAGAGAGAGAAAGAGAGAGAGAGAGAGAAAAGAGAATGAGAAGAATGGGTGTGCCAGGACTCAGTGTCACAGCAAACCAACTCCATATGTACATAACACTTTGTGCATCTGTTTTTTTTTTTTTAAACTGGGGAATTGAACCCAGGCCATCTGACTTTGCAAGCAAGTGCAACTGGTGAGCCATGTCTCCAGTCCCAAGAAGTAATTTTATGGGATGATTCTGGGGACTCTATAGACACAAGGGAACTTGTATAGAGAGTTCCTTTACATGCAAGCAGGAAAGGGGTCTGTGTGATGGCAGGCTCCTCCTCCAGGTACGTCACATAGAGAAAGTATGAAAAAAACCTCTTGTTTCCCTAGTATTTCTGATAAATTTATCTCTGATGTTTTCTCAATTATGCAATTATCATAGAGGTTCTGTGAAAGTCATGCAAATAGCCCAGAAGTGAACAAAGTACAAATTAACATTCTCTCATTTTTTCCCCTCTTCTTTTCCCCAAAATAACCATCAACACTTTTCTGACCTTTCCCCACAGTGGGCTCTGCGCTGTGCAGCATAGAGTTAGTGTTCTCCTTGGCTAGAATCTCAGTACCTGCCTGTGTAGGTTACTACTGTCAGGTAGAATCCAAAGTCTCCATTTCCATGTCTGACAAAAAAGATAAATGGCTTGCTGTCTTCCTTCTGATTAGTGGCAGCTTTAGGCAGCCTGAGGGATGTGGCCCTTTTCCCTCTCCAGCCCATGCATGTCAGAGCCCAAGAAGCCTTTGCCAGCCTGGGGCTGCAGCCCTGTAAATCTAGTCCTGTCCAATTGTATGGGGAGAGAGGGACTTCCTAGAGAGAAAGAGTGGTTCTCTGCTAGGGTCCTGCTCAGCTCTTGATTTATAGATCACTTCCTGGAAACCCAGGTGCAGAATCCAGATTTGTAAATCAACTCTTTCACTTAGGATTTATTGGCATGCTTTTCAAATCTGTTTCAGGACTTGCAAATTTATATTAGGATTTTAAATCCATTTAAGGATATGTAAATTAATTTCTGGACTTATGAAACATTAAAAATCATTTGGCTACAACTACCATTAAAAAGAAGAGAGACTTATAAATCAAAGCAAGCTGCTATGATTTGATGGCAGGGTTCATAAATTAAACTCTGGATTTATAACTTCAGGTGCAAACAGATTCATAAAGCCAATTTGTGAATCATCAAAAAAGGTATAAGATTTTGTGTCTATTTTGAAATATTACAGAGCGACATCAGTAGTGATACTCTATTTATAACCTAAATATTTCAAAGTAATGGTAATAATCTATTTGAATTTGAAGAATTTAATTTATGGAAATAATAGGTCATTGCTAAAAATAACCCATAAGTTTGGTATGTGCTTTATATTTATATTAAGCCTATACTGAGAAAGTCAAGGAAGACCAACAGCATAAACCACATGTGATGGTTAATTTTATGTTAGCTTCACTGTTAGCTGGTGAAACATTTTATGGAAAAGACTGCATAAGAAGCAATTGACTGAGTATGGCAGATTGTCCTTATTCACGTGGGCAGGTGGCTTCCCAGCCATTGAGTGTCTGAACAGAGGCAAGGACTGAAAGGGGGGTGATGGGCTGGAGAAATGGCTCAGCGGTTGAGGCACTTGCCTCCAGTGCCTAAGGCCCCGGGTTCAATTCTCCAGGTCCCACATATGCCAGACCCACAAGGTGGTGACTCTAGTGTTCTCTCTCTCTCTCTCTCTCTCTCTCTCTCTCTCTCTCTCTCTCTGTATCTCTCTGCTTGAAAAATGAATAAATAAAATATTAAAAAAGAAAGGGGGGTGAGTTTTCTCTCTGACAGAGCTAGTCATACATTCACAATGTCCTGGCCTTGTACTTAAGCGCCTCATGCTTTTTTGTCTGCAGACCCTGAGACTTAGACTAGCATTCTCCACCACAACACCTCACCACCCTGAGCCATTCCTAACTCTCAGGTCTTCAGTCTCTGCACTGAATTATCCTACTGACTTTCCTGGATATCCAGTCTACAGACACATTGTCATGGCATGTGCAGCCTCCATAAATACATGAGACAATTCCTATAAAGCATCTTTTCTATCCATCTCTCTAGCACCATCTACTTTTGATCCTATTTCTTCTATCTCTCTGAGAATTATAATAATTAACTTGACACAACATAATGATAAGCTTGCTCCATTAATTCTAAAATTATGGGTCACTTTGGTTGTAAACTTAGAGGTATCTAATGAGTGTTCTGTCTTCATAGCGCACTCTAAAATTTGATGCCTTATCTTTTAAATTTTAGACTTCTAGAGTCATAATACTGCTCAAGTGAGCTGATCACAGCACCTAAATTCTTGGTTTAGAGCATCAGTTCTTGGCCAGGGCAACTTCCCAACCCCAGAACATTTCACAGTGTTTGGAGATATTTTTTGGTTGTCCTGACTGAGGGATGCTTCTCTTGTTCAAGGTGTAGAGACGATGGGAACTACTAAACGTCCTTTGATGCACTAAGCAGACTCCCACATCAAAGCAGGACAGGGCCAGTGTCAATAAAGTAGATGTGAAAAGCCTGTCAGAGAGTAACATATAGCACAAGCCGGTACACAGGAACCCATCAGGACCCCTCTATCTCTGGAACCACCATTTTGCTATTCAAGACAATTCAGGAGCTCCCGCCTATTCAGCTCATCTGAAAGGAGAATGTGTTCAATAATCATGATGCTGTAGACTTCACGTTATGTACAGGCTTCGCTCCCTGAAAGGTGTGCTATATTTGATCAACAGGTCTTCTGTAGAAACTAAAGTTGCAGCATTTTCTGAAATTATATTATTTGACTGTAGAGAGCCTTTCATTTTATTTGAAAACAAGTGTGTGTGTGTTAGAATGGGAATGCAAGGCAAGAATTTTCCCCAGTTTTGTTCAACAGTGAATAAAGCAACCCCATGTAGTGAACTCCTAGGGAGTCTAAGACCCTCTTGATTATATGGTGTTTGGAATAAAATAAAACAAATCCTGTGTTCTTTTATTCTGACCTGAAAATGATTTCTGAATGATCACCTTGGGTGTTCTTTCCCTCTACTTATTGCTCTGTTCTACCATTTGAATTACTGCTCAGCATTACCTCAGAAATCAGTGGAATATTGGTGATTATAAGAAGACTGTCTCACATTGAGATTATAGCTGCTCTCCCCAGACTTGCTCTATTCGTGGACCTAGCCATTATAAGAATCCTAAAGATAGAGACAGAACTCCACATTCAAATGGTGCATTTGAAGCTCACGGTGAAGCATATTGTGTGAATGCAAATTAACAGAAATACGGCATTGTAAGAGCACAGCCACTTGTGCAATTAGGAAGGAAATCAGGACTGTAGAGTACAGCACCCAGCTGAGCACTCAATTATGCAGAGAAGAAAAAGTTGAAGGAAACTTGGTGTGGTGAGAGCTTAAGTACAAGATATCTGAGATGCAGCAAGTGTAGCTGTGATCGCCTCCCTCGCCTCTGCACAGTGCCTGATTTCCTACTATAATGCAGGCTACTTTTTGCCATTGTTTAGTCCCACTTACTAAACGATCTGTACCTCTAAGTCTATAACGTCCAAATTCATTTTTCTTACCATAAAGTCTGTAAGCCTAAAGGTAATGAAAGCCAGTAACAGGGCAGGCCTCTATTAACTTATTTGAGTTGCTAATAAGAGCTTGATGTATAAATATAGATAAGAGAGAATCAGTAAAATGCTGAACATTTTTGGAATTTCATCATTCTAGGTGAAACAATATGAAGCATACTAAGTCTGGTGGTCAAAAACAGTGACTTTAGGAAGATGGCTGACTAGCAGACACGCCATAAACCTCGGGGAAATTAGGACCAGGTTCTTCAGCAGGGACCCAGCTCGTGGGCATTAGCTGCGGCCATGAGCCGAATTCCAGGCACCTCCGAGTACAGGATCTGCACGACTGGAAGCTGACAGCGTGGAAAAGAGCTCGCAGGAGGCAGTGAGTCCAGTGCTCGGCTGCCTGCCGCCTGAGCCTCTCTTTCGGCGGGCCGGCTTTCCTTGGGTTTTGGCCCCCACCCTCCCACCCTCTGTCTATCCGGCCCCTCCCGGGCACTCGCCTGTCTTTCTTTTTCAACTTTCTGACGGTTTTTCAAATTTATTTCTGATATTAATATTCTTTCTCAATCGACCATCGGTACACAGCCCCTCCCCCCGCCCTTTGGCCTCCAGCGCGTCTGCCCGCCTCTCCGTCCCGGGGGCTCCGCCTCCCGCCATCTGCTGCGTCCCTCCCCGATCGCTTCTACTTCTTCTTCTGTCCCTCTTCCACCTCAAACGGGGCTCCTTCGTACCCCCCCACCCCTGCCCCCCAG